>BKCH01000074.1:757500-790000 GCA_008635985.1 Ficus erecta | reverse complement strand
AGAACTCTAGAAGCTTGTTAATATGGGAATCAACAATACACCATATAAGCCAAAACCCCATTGCCAGAAACGTCTGGTATGCCTGAAAAACACCTGAAATAGTACTTCTAAAGTGTTTGACCAACTAGCTACCTCTCTAGGCACCCATTACCAATGTAACTCTCCTTGACCACATTCAAACGGTCTTTGGAAGAGTTCTCCCGCCTCCTGAAGCAACCATTTCGGGAAAGAGAAGGAAACCACAACAAAAGCCTCCAAGTGGAAAGCCTTCAAACTAAACTAGAAAAATTTTGGTTACTATTCAATCCTCCTCCACCTATAAATACCACACTATTCTCATCCGAAACACAGACCTTCAGCACAAAACACTGCAAACAACCCTTCCTTCTTCTTCATTCACGGCCAAGAGAGGATACCCTCTCTAGATCAGGTGGCTCCCCCGACAAAGGCGCACCTGAAGTAGGAATACATTCTTGAGCACATTGTATTTTCTACCTCACTAACCATCCCTGACCACACCATAACCACATAACCTCACATCAGCCATTCCCCAAAGCTCTCCATTCACCAACCATAGCATCCTTCCACAAAAACCACACATGCTCCTCTCCCAAACCATATGCTCATCTCAAGATCCTCTTTTGTGAGAAGTTTTCATTAACTCGGAGTTGGAATCGCAACGGGTGTCGCCCTTGGAACCGTCTTTCTCAGTGTCATCCGGGTTTAGCTCATCCCAGCCGGTGCCAGCCTTGTGGCTTGCAAGGTGAAGCCCTCCTAAAGTAGCCCATACTACCTCTGGTGACACGTTTGATCAATACCAACTAGACGCCAGCTGGACCAACCGAAGGAGGCCACGGATGCTCACCTTCCACGTCAACACTGCCACGACAAAAGAGCCCCATCATCAATCAATGATTGACTCTAAGTTAATCGCTGATTGAATCTAAGTTAATCATTGATTGACTTTAAGTTAATCTCTTATTGACTTATGATTTCATTATCTCATTCTTCACAAAAAACAAATAAACAGTCAATCACTGATTAACTTAGAATTTCATTATCTTTGGTGAAATTTAGGGTCCTTATTCTGAAAATTTTGTTCAATCATTCAATAGATTTCAAATACTCTCTCAAAATTCCATAGTCATTCAATTCCAATCACAAATCAACTTACTATCAGTAACAAAAAAAAAGAAATTAATAAAGAAATCGATGGGTGTGAAACGTTGGGTGGCTAAGATTGATGGGTAGGTGTGACAAATGGAGAGTGGCTGAGATCGGTGGGTGGAGACGACGATTGAAGATGTTGGATGGCGTGACGGTGGTTGCACAGCAGCAAGGAAGGCGGATCGGGAGAGGCGTGAATCTTCACAATCATTTTTGGTGAAGATTTGGTGAATAAGCAACGTTTTGAGCGACGATTGTGAGAGATGACGGTGAGGCAACTATGAGGCCGACGGCAAGCGCAACGGTGAGAGACAACGGCGACGGCGGCGAGCGGCAATGGCGGGCGCGACGGTGAATGGCTGTTTGGCTATCGTTTTTGGGGAAGAATTTTGGGGGGAGATGGGCTATCGTATTATTTTACAGAGACTAGAGTGAGTGGGTTTGTAGGTAGAGTTTAGCGTTAGTTTAATTAAAGGGTATTTTTGTTATTTAGGTTATATTAAAAAGAATAAAGGTCATTCAACTAATTATAAAAAGATTAGGCCATCAGTTTAAAATGGGGACTACTGTTAGGCCATTTACCCCGAAACCCCATTCCACCCCTAGTTTATTGTCTATTACGTCAGTAAAATTGTCCCTGTAGCACTAAAATAAAGACACGATTTACCATTCTACTAGTATTTTTGCAAAGCGGAAGGATTAATTTTAAAAAACTCTTTATATGTTCGTACCTACAATTAACACGTCAGGAGTATCCCCGAAATTCGAGTCAGTTGTTCTTGATAAAAGACACCACATTAGGACTATTCGAATCTATGTAAAACAAGAAATTAAAAAACATTTTAATTACCTCCAAATTGTCAGAACGGTGAACAAACTCGACACTATCCCCGAATCACATTGATAATCAACTAGATAAGATCAATTAGTTACCTCCAAATCCATGGCATTAATTGAATTATTGTTCAAATAACACTTCTAATTTTAATTTTTACACTGAGATATGAAGAATTCTAGTCATCAAGGCTCAAGCCATCACAAAAATTTTTTTTTTTTTTTTCTCGAAAAAGAAAGTTTAAACTTTATGTGTGTAAAGATTAAGAGACTAATAATACTGGCCCTTTTAATAACTTCAACTTCTGAATAAGCAAGAGCATTCGACAACCATATGATACTGAAGCATTAGTTGACATATACATTTTTTTTAATTAGTGAATAATTATGCTCTAAATATACAATCAGTAGCTACTATCACACATATAGTATAGTTATAATTATGAAAGAATATTTGTGTCATTAAATGTACAGATTCAACAAGTTGAGCTGTATGTACGCTCATTATCATATATACAAATCAGAGAATTATGATAATCATCGCTGTGGTGTTAATTAGATATAGACAACATCATACACAATATAAAGATGAGAAAATTATCATCCTTATTATAATAAAGAATCTTGTGACCTTATGATATTGAAAAGTTAGAATTTAGAAATGAGGGAAAAAAAATTTCAGCTCTCATCACCAACGAAATGGGAAAAATTAATATTAAAGTGTAAGAAATTACCTAGATCTAACATATTGTTTGAATAAGGGACATAATTCAAACTACATTATTGTATGGTTATTTTTGTACATCATTAATGCTTATCTGCTTGCCCCCCACTCAACCAAACGCACGTCAGCCCCACCAGTGTGTGTATAAATTTATCTGGAGGGAGGCCCACCATAATATAATTGAGAGATATAGATATACATAATTCATGAAACGGGCAGCCCACCAATATTTCCAATTTGACGGCTGTGATATATTATATATTGTTATATACAATCATTTATACATACAAAGAATCTAATCTGTACGTCCGATATATCTATTTATTCCTATCATCATCATTTAAATAAAAAAAATTTAAAACAAAATTAAAGACAAAAACGTGATTCTAAAGGTTCATCAAGAAAATTTATTTGCATATAGGCTCTTTTCTATAAGTATTGTATGAGGTTTCATTATCCTTCGCAAATTAAAAAACAAGAAACAAATAAGCTTTATTGATACAACCAATATTGTAGACATGAAATCTCCCAGTATTGCCGTAGTTTTCCTTCCACTTCTGCTGGTAAGCATTTTTCTCTTATTTCGAAACAGTTGGCTCTTTTTCATACATCTTTTTAATTTTTTATGATGAATTAATTTAATTAAGCTATATACCTGCTACAAACGTAAATTGTCCACCTTAACAAATAAAACACCTCATT
Organism: Ficus erecta; assembly: GCA_008635985.1. Classification (NCBI taxonomy): domain Eukaryota; kingdom Viridiplantae; phylum Streptophyta; class Magnoliopsida; order Rosales; family Moraceae; genus Ficus; species Ficus erecta. The sequence goes on along the minus strand of BKCH01000074.1, from coordinate 786,573 downwards.
TATGAATTAGTATTAAAAATAAAAATAAAAAGTTTCCCAGTAACAATCGTCAAAATTTATGTTCTAAATATTGATTGCTAGAGCAGATATGTGTTGTGATCATATTAACTTCTTACTTTTTTTGATCATATAGTAATCTTCGTTTGTGCAGTGTTTAGCGTGTACAGTTGAATCAATAAGGTTTCCATTGCGAGAATATTGGGCAAACGTCGTCAAAGACCAGTCTACGCCAGAAGCCATTCGCGAGCTTATTAACGATAAATCATTTGCAAATGATTTTGAGCCACAACCAAACCCTCTGATCTTTTATGGAAAGCAAGAGAAATCAGTTGCAAATGACTTTGAGTCGCAGCCAGACGGTCTGATCCTCTATAAAAAGCAAGACAAATCATTTGCAAATGATTTTGAGCGGCAACCAGACGGTCTGATCTTCTATAAAAAGCAAGACAAATCATTGGCAAATGATTTTGAGCGACAACCAAACCCTCTGATCTTTTATGGAAAGCAAGAGAAATCAGTTGCAAATGACTTTGAGTCGCAGCCAGACGGTCTGATCCTCTATAAAAAGCAAGACAAATCATTTGCAAATGATTTTGAGCGGCAACCAGACGGTCTGATCCTCTATAGAAAGCAAAAGCAAGAGAAATCATTCGCAAATGATTTCGAGTCACAGCCAAACGGTCTGATCCTCTATAAAAAGCAAGAGAAATCATTTGCAAATCATATTGAGCCATAACCAAACCGTCTGATCGCCAATAGAAAGCACGGGAAGAGGGTTGTTTCCGAAGATGCAAAATTACCGGAAGAATCCTTTGTCAGAGACTGGGGACATGCCCAAGGCTGACAGTACTACAACTATATAATAATTTTATTAACCAAGTCAAAATTAATGACTATATATGGTTTTGTTTTCTAGTGTGCTTGTGATGTTTCTATGTTTTCATATTTTTATGATGTGTTCTGAGATGTCATTTAAGTTGGTAATATAAAAGTTAATAACGTTTGTAATCATAATTATTAATTAAGTGCTTGAAATTACAGAAACATAGGAGAGATATTTCAAATTTCTTTGAAGAAAAATGAGCGGAAAAAGTACGGCCTATTATTCTGAAATATTTGGACATAAGGAAATTGGACATTCGACGATATTTTTGTCCACGACTGTTTTGCGGAATCTCCATTTTCCACGACCTCCGAAAACCGTCGTGATATGATCACAAACAACGACGGTTTTTAAGGAAGAAAAACTCTGTACCACTTATTTTTATCACCTTGTTCCATGACAGTTGTTTAAAACTTAACTGTCGTGAAACAATCGTCGTTTATGCTTTTAATTTGTTGTAGTGCATGTTCTATATAATCAGAGAAGGAGTTACTTTCAAGCGCCTACACAAAGGAGCTAGGTTCGGTGAGATAACTTGAGAGCTCAACTTGTTTTTTCTATAAAACCATTTCAACCATAAAACCCCTCAATGATCTATACTCTAACTAAAAAAAATGTAACAAAGTACCATATTTTATTCTTATTGAAATCCCACGGCAACAAAATCGTTTCAATAATCCGGGAAAAAGTACCAGCTGTTTCAATAATCCAGTCTTGCTGAAATTCACATTCATAGGCAAAATTCCCGAGCTCCTATGCACTCAACTGTATGGCGGTGAACCTACCAAAGTTTGTTTTTTTTTTTCCCTCTTCAAACAGCGCTAAGAATGCTGCTTAATCGTCTCAAACAACAATGCAGATGTAGGAGCATAAAGCTCTGCTTGCTGTTGTTTCCAATGTTGTTGCTACAACATAATTGTAGTTGTTGCTCTTTATTTTATTTTAGTTCGTGTCAAGTGCTGTCGTTTTGACATCTGAGAGAGCCAATGTTTGTCGTTTAACTCCTTGGTTAGTCACTTGCTGGTCAGGTTTGTATAAAGGGCCTTAGAACCTTTCATTGTAGCAGTTTTAGGGATAGAATAATCTTAGAAAATTGTATTGAAACATTTTAAAGGAACGCCTCTTCGGAGCTTTGAGCTCATTTAGCCATGGAATTGGCTCAGTTCTTGCTTTCCGCTGCATCAAATGCCAACGCCAATAGTACAATGAAGTATACTCGATCGAATTCATTCCAAACTGCCGCGTCAACAATGATCTTCTCCCTAATTCCAAGATGAGGAGGACGGCAAAGAGCGTTAAGAGGACATACCCGTCCTTAGATGCCAGATCAAGGCTGGCACTGCCACGGACATACAAAAACCAAACCGTTTCTAGTCTAGTACCACAAGCTCCACTCCAACCATGCAAATAATCACAAGGCACTAAAAAAGAACCTAACTAAAAGTTTTTGAGAAGAGAACATTATAGAGCACTGTTTGATAAACCTCCCTATAGCTCCAATGCAGTACCAAAGCACGTGACTAGCTAGTTTATATCCTCCCAAGCTTCTTTACTTTTGTTATTGTTGTCCATAAATAATGAAGAATTTAGGGGGATTATGTGTCTAAATTAAAATATATATATATATATATATATGGGGATCAAGAGTGCCACTTATTAAAGAGTTTAGGGGTAGTACCAATTAACCTTTTCGCTTAGATAGGTTATGGGGCAATTTGGGAGAATTGAGAGGAGATAAATATTCAAGCTCACATGGGGAAATAGTTTGAGTTTGTGTTCAACACGCCGAAGGCCGAATAAAATTTTAGACATATTTTTGGTCTTTGGTTAATTTGTTTTAGTTATAGGTGAAGTTGTTTTGTTATAGTGTCGGTGGAGGAAAATAGCTAGATTTTAATGCGGAATAGAGAAGGAAAAAAAAAAAAGCCAGAATTAAAGGCAAGAAAATAGTATTCTTCACTGCTAACAAATAAAACCGAATGAGTTTTTTTCCCCCCTAAAAAACGTCTCTCGGTACTGATTTCTTGTCGGCACTGATTTTTTCCCCCTAAAAATCGTCTCTTCTTTAGTTGAAGTTGTTTTGTTATAGTGTCGGTGGAGGGAAATAGCTAGATTTTAAGGAAATAGAGAACAAAAAGAAAAAGAAAAAAAAAAAGGCCGGAATTAATGGCAAGAAAATAGTATTCTTCACCGCTAAGAAATAAAACTGAATGAGTTTTTTTCCCCCTAAAAAATGTCTCTCGGCACTGATTTCTCTTCTTTGGTAATAATAGTATGAGTAAATTGCTCGTTTGCTCACTGATCTTTTTACAAAATTACGATTTGGTCCTTGATTTTTTTCTTCTTTTTTTGCTTAAAGGTCAAACTTTTTAAAATGGTGTCTTTTGGTCATTTTTACTAATAAAGGTTAAAAATTAGACACGTGTAAGTTGAATCATGTAAATTTTTTGTCACCCTAAAATAATAAATCATGTATTATTAACGTGATATTTTCTATTAAATTTCCAACGTTTGTTAATAAAAAGGTTTAGGGATTTTTTAATCACACCAAAAATATTGGGGACAAGAACAGGACTTCTTAAGAATATTAGAGACTAAAGGAGCATAACCTGTTATTATCAAAAGTTTGAAAAATATCTCTCGGCACTGCTTTCTCTTATTTTCTAATATTATCATCAAAATACTTGAAAAATATACAAGAACAACTACGTCTAACATAAATCTAGTGGGATTGAGTTTTATGTTATATCGACAAGCAGAGCCCCGCAAAAGATAATTAGTTCTTCGTTAGCAATTAGTTTAATGGCGGTTGACAACTTTGACTGCTAATTATAAGATAATTAGTTTAATTAAAATAATTAATTGTTCAAAAAAAATGAATGACTGAATTAGTATATATAGCGTGTTCAATGCACAACTTCATTTCTTAATATTTATGTTTGCCCCAAAGTTTAAAAGCTTGTTTTCTGGGACCAAGTTATTGACAAATTCTACAAGGTTTTAGTTGTGGAAAATTTTTTTTAAAAAAAAAAAACACTATTAGGAATTATATATATCACCATCTACGTAAGCATCTATGTAGGAATTATAATTCTCCATGTGACGTTGATTGTGCCACCACGTAAGTATCTACATGACGCTTACGTGGCTACCATGTGGCAGTCATTGGAGACAAGACTAAAACATCTATTCACTTTTTTAAATGTAAATAAGAGATTAAAGAGAATAATATTACGGACATCAACTTTTGATTTTTCTAGTACCAACATGTGTCATGTGTGGTATGTCAATTATTATTATTTTCTTGATATGTCTTTAGATAAATGTTGCATCAATTAAAATGAAGATGCTTCTATTACCACATACCTTTTGACTCTCTACACCTCCCTTCTAAACACACACCCCTCTCAAATTTGAAATGAAATTTACTTATTTCACATCACTATGTATTTTAAAATTATCACTACATAATAAATACTCTATAACTTCAACTTTCTTTTCACTTTTCACTTTTCACACCTATCTCTTTTTGTTAAATTGAAAATTTTGCAAGAAGTTTTTTTTAAAAAAAAAACAAAAAACAAAACAACAAAAGAAATCCATCTATAAAATATATATAGATACGCATAGTCCAACGAAAAAAATACAAGACAACAGGGGGGGTGGGAAAGCAACGTAACTTAAAAAAAAAAAGGGCAAACAATTAAATTAGAAGCCAAAGTTTGTTTTTTTTTTTTTTTTCTGGATGAACAATAGCAACATTCAAAAAAGAAAAAAACCAACAAGCAAAAAGGCATAGTTGTAAAACTATTATTAAGAAAGATTAACATACCTCAATATCTTTTTATGAAATACTCATTGAAGGGTTAAAATTAAGGTGAAAATTAGCGTTTTGTTATAAGTTTTAAAGGAGTAATACTAATAGATTGTTTATGTGGGAATTTGATATGTAGGTGCGTGTGGAAAGAAAAAAGAAAAAAAAAAGGAATGTAATTGATTTTCTTTTTATGATAAAATTTTATCTACATAATTAAGTCTATAATCATTATTCTCTTATATCATTTGTTTGAAGGTTTATTTGTAATTAAAAATGTTAATAAATAAGGAATGTATAAAGTTAAAAACCTATTAATTATAAGATGATAACTCACCGTTATATCAAGTGTATTTAAAAAAGATTGATGTTAGAATTAATTTGCCTATCACTACTCATAATTGAATAATGCTAACCTTTTCCGATCAATGTGTTATAACATGATCAGAAATGTAGTTGAGAATTTAAAATGGAAAACCCTAATAAAACAAACAACGGAATTGTTTAGGAAAAAGCTACAGCAGCATAGCTTTTGCCAAATATCAGTCCACGTCTCATATCCGTTGTACATGACGTACTTTCAGCATTAATATTGAAATTATTAACGTAAGAGTTAGCTTCCCACACCACAACCCCCCCCCCCCCCCCCCCCCCCCCCCCCGCCTCCTTAATTTTTTTGCTTAAAAAAACTAGCTGGTTATTTACAAAGCTGTGTCTTTTTGTCTTGATATTTTAGCAAAATTTAGAGAGACAAAAATGGCAACATAATATGTGTCCACTTGTAAGGAATTTTTCTTTCCTCTGCATGACCTGTTATTGTTATGTCAACAAATTGCAAGTCAATATGTGATAATAAAAGTACAACTTAAGGAGTAAAAACATAACAGCAATACTAAAAACACGTGTAATATTTAATACCATTCATTAATAGATGATAGGATGTTTCATATATAATTTAAAGATAATATTTTTTTTATTTATTAAATAATGATGTTTAATATCGATGATATTGGTATCTCAAACATTAATCTTCAAAGCATAAGGCTCTGTCAATAAAGATTTGGTGGTTGAAGTAGTTATGGCGGTTTTAGATTACAACGTCTTCCTCTTCTAGAATCTGTGGAATAAAGTCGGATAATTTTTCTACACCCTCTCCTTTTTCACAAAATATCTAAAAACCACGCGACAATTTTTTATTTTTTTTAATCTCGAAGATTCTATTCATAAAGAGTTTGTGGAATTTGGCATCATCCCTAACCTATCACCAACATCAGCCATTAAAAAATTCCAGGTCAACGTTCAATTCTTCTCCTCATATTTACGAAAATGCCTGTAGTTTTCATGCGTAGGTACATTCCCCCATTCCACAAGTTGGTTGGTCAACCACGACACGCGGCATCGCCACGTACTCTAGATATGTATAAATACCCCTATACATATACCTTTGAATTGTCTCTTGAATCTCAATTCAAAAAAAAAAAAACCTCTCTCCTTTTTTTTTCCCTCTCTTCCTCTTTTCCCTTCTTTTTTCTTTGTTTTTGCAAATTAGGATATGCTTTATCAAGCTTCAATGATCGGATCCGCTTTATTGTTGTTTTAACCGTTTCTACATGAGTCGTTTTAGATTACCGTTTCTCATAAACAACACAAGGAGTTAGGAGGTAAGCCGATAGTAGTTTTCACGTTCTTGAATACAACACACGCATTCAAATCAAGATTCGGAATACAAATTGTATGGATAAATTCAGTTCTCAACACGAGCGTGTTTTCAACCATTTCGATGCCAACGGCGACGGGAAAATATCGCCATCCGAGCTGCAACAATGTGTTGGGGCGATAGGCGGGGAGCTTTCAGAGGCGGAGGCAGAGGCGGCAGTGAACTATTTGGACTCCGACGGAGACGGATTGTTGGGATTGGACGACTTTGTGAAGTTCATCGAAGGAGGGAGAGAAGAAGAGAAGATGAAGGATTTGAAAGAGGCTTTTAAGATGTATGAAATGGATGGCTGTGGGTGTATTACGCCCAAAAGTCTAAAGAAGATGCTTAAAAAACTTGGTGAGTCCAAGAGTATTGACGATTGTAAGATCATGATCGCTAGATTTGATCTTAACGGTGATGGGGTTCTCAACTTTGATGAGTTTATGGTCATGATGTCGTGAAATATACTATGTAAATACATCTTTATATATATATATACAGTATAATTTTTTGTTTTAAAGCTTGCTTCCCATCCCAAGAATAATTTTTTGCTTGGCCAAGAAAACTTAAGCTACAAGTTTGGTATCCATCTCTATTACAAACCTGGACATGAGATTTTCTTCTCACCCAGCTTCTCACGAATGAAACAACCCTGTGCTTGGTGCGTACTGAGGAGCATGTCACCCCTGCGACTCCTCCGTCGGTAGCTCCTACATACTATGGCAGTTTTATCACCACTTCCTACATTTTGGGGTGTAAACATGTTTTTTTTTTTTTTTTTCAAAACAAAATTAAGAAAATTGGAAGCTACTTTGCTCATTTACAAATTTAGAGAAGAACAAATGAATTTTAGTGAGGATTAACTTAAGTGATTCATAGGCAATGACAGAACCAGAAATTTATTTCAGGAGACGTAAAATAAACTAAAATTACAATACAACAATCTAATACGTTCGTTCATTGGTAATGATAATTATTATTTCTTCTGATATTTCATCATTCTGGATTCTACTTCATTAATCAAGATAAATACCAAATATTCTGAAACCATGCCCTTTTTTTTCTGCATATACTTTTATCTATTTCAGACGCTATTGGAATATCCATTGTGATTACTAAACAAACATAGCGGCTCGCCTCGCCTTTTGACAAATTCGCCTTTTTCATATTGTACTTAGACGTCTCGTGTTTCTTATGGTACATTTTTTTTTTTTTAATTATGATTGTTTATTCCATTCAAATGAGTCAACTCTATGGTGATTGGTGAATAGAGAAAAAGCCTCACGTGCTTCTTAGATTATTAAGGAAATGTACATATTTGTTTTAATAAAACTGAGATTTCTTGAATAGGAACTCGTCAGGATCTGGCCTTCTAAAAAAAATTCAGTAGTCCTGGCATGTTCTTCAACAGCTTTCCTATTATTAAAAAGCTTTAAAATAAGACTTTGGTTAGAGAAATCATTTAGTTATGTACGAAGTTTTGGATTGATTCTTAATGTGTTATGTTTGACTCATTGCATGGTCAAACCAATGCGTCTCCATGAAGAAAATATGTAGCAACAAGAAATCATTTGCTTGCTGGAGCTAAAATATTACTTAATGAAATGCTCAGCTCCTCAAACGCCGTTAGGTCTCAACCAGCACCTTCCGGCGTGTCGTGGAGCTAGCTTAAGCATCAAGAGTGCCTGAAATAAGATCTGTCGAACAAGACTTGTCTTTTCACTTGTAGTTATTGAGGCTCTCCAAAACCTCCCTTTGCATAGATTCTGTTTTATTTTTTATTTTTTATTTTTTATTATTCATTTGGATAACGATGCCATCGTGATGATGACTCCAATTAACATCACTTGATCAATTTATTTAATTAAAAAAAAAAAGTAAGGTTAAACTTCTTTCAAACAAAGTCCAAATTGATATGAAGAAGTTTGTGTGGTCTGATAACGTTGAGAGTTCATCTGAAAAAAGCATCGTTAGAATCCGAAACATAGTCTCCACCAAAAACTTTATGACCAAAAAGTTTATGCACCAGATGCATTTTAATTTGGTGTCAAATCAGATGTATTTGTTAAGATTCTGATGCTTGATGGCTGCGATTCATTGCAGAGCTATTCCGCAGTTGGCAAGCCTACGAGATTTAAGCTCTACTTGACAATGAAAATGGAAGCAAGCACATTCTTGATTTGTTGAGAAATTCATTGGTTATGTTTGCTAAATTTTTAAACAAGACCTCGAATTCACTTTGGTGGGAGCTGCCGAGCTGGAGCCTTTGCGTTCAGCGACAAGGCTCAAGCAGTCGGGGAGCCTATGCTTTCTTACGAAAACTTGTCAGCTTGGAGCTCCACTGCCCGAATTATGAGTCTATGACCTTATGTGCGCATTTGTATTGTAGGTTTAACATATTTATTTTCATTTCTGAATGAATGTGTAACAATTTTTATTTTTATTTTTTTTACTGTCCTAACATGCCATATATAATTTCCAACTGTTTGGTTATAATATGCCTATTGCCTCCCCCTGCATACTGAAAATTTTCATATTGTATGACGGCTGGCCTTTTATATTGTACTAAAATAGTTAGGTTGACACTTCTTGATTTTTACCAAAGTGATATCCTCTTAACCGAACTTAATTACAATCAAAATAGTATCATTATGCGAACGTGTTAATCTGATTACTTTTGAGATGTCGAAGGACCATGTAAAGTGATCAGAGATTAGCTCCAGCCTCCTCTTGTAACCTTTTTTATTACTTAAAAAAAGTGTCATTAAAATATTGTAGAAGTCAAGGGTGTGAGGAGTAATTTTTCTTATGGAGTTGTCTAGTTATTCTTAAGCACATCTACGTCTATCGGTGCATCCACATCTATTTTTAATTGATGTAGGCGAAACAGAGAAAGATTAATCACATGCTTCTTGGATGCTTGTGGATGAATGATAATTTACTATTTTCTTGGATTATATAAAAGTTAACTCATCAGGGATTCAGGTTGCAATTAACTTTAAAAAATTCCAATTGTCCTCGCATCTTGGGCAGCTCTCCTATTAAAAGCTTCAGTCTAGACTCTGGTTCAGTTTTCTTTTTTTATAAAATAAATTTGTTAAAAAATTCTGAACCATTCTTAATGAGATAATATTATACAATACCATGAGATTAAGCACCATCTATTAATTGATAAAAAGGGGATTCAATTATATAAGACCCATACATAAATAGAACTCGCATCTTTAATAGTGGTGTTTATGATCGAGGGTGCCCTCGAAAAATTTTCTTCCTAATCAATGGCCTATGTTTAACTGACATGGTCAAAATAATGCGCGTCTCGATGAAACAAAACAATAAGAAATCATGTGAATGAAAAAAAAATGCAAGAACAAACAAACAAACAAGCAATGACCACTGAACCTATTTTCCAGAAACTACAAGACAAGGCCCCAACAGGAAAATTTAAACAAACTAGGAAAGCCAAAGGAGTGGCACTGAGATTTTATTACTCAACAAAACAGAGAGTGCATAGCTGAAAGTAGCCCATATTATGTGCAACTCATTCTCTTATCTAGATATATACAGACACATAAATAAAACTTGAAAACTCTTCAAAACATTAGAAAATAGACTATTATTCATTTTTCACATGTTGTTGTTTGCGGCTGCTTTCATTAGGGGCTTGGAAGAGCTCTCATTCATCAAACTACACTCTCCTTGTGGCGAATCTTCAACAAGTCTCGTCAACTTATCGACGATCTCCTCTGCGACGGGTCTCAAAGCGGGGTCTTCCTCTACGCAAGCTCTTTCGAGGTTCACCAAAGTAACGGCGGCATCGAGAGAGTAGTTTTCTCCCAATGCACTGCCCATCCACTCCCTTAGCTCCTCTGCGTTTTCTGACTCCAATATGAACCTGATCTTCTCGGAGAGCCGAACCCTGCATTCTCCTTTCTCATTAGGCCTTGTTATTGGCGTTTGGCCTGATAAAACCTCAAGCAAGACCACGCCATAAGCGAATATGTCGGTCCCTGGGGAGACCACTCCTTGGTGGATGTACTCAGCAGCCAAGTAGCCTTGGCTCCAAGATGAAGGATTGGTGCCGGAGCAATTTAGAGGCTCTGAAGTCATGTCGTCTTCGACACACTTTGCCATGCCAAAATTCCCGAACTTCGCATTGAATTCCTCGTCTAAGAAAATGTTCCTGCTCTTGATGTTTCTGTGGACATAACAAGGGTTCATTATATGGTGCATGTATTGCAAGGCCATGGCCACATCAAGGCATATCCTAAGTCTTTGGCTTCATGTTAGGAAACAATAATACGAGGCGATAAACTGGTTTTTTATCGCCAATCCGCCGTGAAGCTAATCTTTTAAGGATCCATTTTTGGCATACTCAAAGACCAGAAACGAATCATGACCACCCTCTTCAGTTAAACATGTCCCTGACAACCTTATTATGTTGGGGTGAAGGTGAATCGCATCATTGAAAAGCCCGAATTCGATTTTGGGGACGACATCTGGTCGTATCCGCTTTATTGCCAAGTTCTTCCCATTGAGACGGCCATGGTACACAGAGCCCTCAATGTGGTTGCTGGAGCTGAAATCCTCCGTGGCATTACTCAGCTCCTGAACCGTATAGGTCTCAACCAGCGCCTTTCGGGGTGTCGTGGTGCTGACTTGAGCGTCGAGAGTGTCCTGATGAGATCCCTCGAACGACACCTTGGTATCGCTTGTGGTTCTCACACTCAGGTTCAATTGTTGAAGCTCCAAGTCCCCTCCCTTGCATAGATTCTGCTTCTTCTTCATCTGGATCACCAAGAAAGCTGCCGCGACCGTGATGCTGACCCCAACTAAGATCCAGCTAAGCGCAATTTACAACCCGATTCTCCTCATCATCGACTTCTTCTTGTGTGGACTAATGACCGGGATACTTTTCTCCGAAAAACCCAAATTGGGCTCGCGGGGTCTCGCCAAGGAACCGAGAATAGGCTTACTACTAACCGGAACAAGCAGAGATGTAAAAGGTGTCAAGCTTTCTTGATCATGCCTAACAGCTCCTAAAACCGATCCGTTATTGGCAGAGATGATAGCTTCGCTAGTTGTATTAAACTTAACGGCTAAATTTGAAATTGTATCACCTTGAGACACTGGATAAGTAAGAAAGAGTCTGGATTGGACAACTTCAGATGAAGGACAAGCACAAGGAATCGGAATCACTAAACCGACTTTATCGCCAAGATTCCAAGGTGACACGCCAGGATTTTTGTCTTTAATGGCTTTACAACTCGTTAAGCCCTCAAGAGATTCTGCAATCCCAGAAATTGTACATGATTTGCGATAATAAACTCAAACTGAACATATAATTTAAGTTATTGAGTTTCCTTAATTGTACATGATTTGCGATAATGAAAAGAACATTCGAAGAGCGAAGATAGGTAATTAATTAATTTGCTAATAATTTAGTTAGCAAGATGACATTAGTAGTGCTGGTAATGACCAGAATATTTAATTTTGAGATCAGTGTAATTAATTTAAGAGTAGTGAATAATTTGTGTTAACCTCTTCAACATAAGTGAACAGTGCACAGAAAAACTTTGATGTTTGTTATTACGTTGTTTTCTTGATCTAATATGTGTGAATGCTATGTTTACATCCTCCTTAACCTGATTGTGAATGCAATGTTTACATCCTCCTTAACCTGATTTGTCCAAGAAAGTCTTGTAACTACATTGGCTTCCTCCATAGCTTGATTAATTATTTTATTATTCTAAAAAAGAAAAAAGGCAGCTCAATTGAAATTTTACCCGTTTGATCAACAATAGTGTTTTGGGATAAGCTTCTTTCCGGATTCCCCTCACGGGATGACGGGATCTCTGGTTAGTCAGTGTCGCTGATTCGCTTTGATGAAATTGACTACAAATCGGAGATCCATGGGAAGAGGAGGAGACTGAAAGCTCCTTGGATGTCACGGTACTAACAACATTTTTGTTGCTAATTTTTTTCTTTCGGAAACGGAAACAGCAATGGAGAGCTTGCGTTACCCAAATTCGAATCCCTCTAGAGGAACTTCCGCTTTCTTTGAATTAGATTGCACAGGCATCAACATCTCTTTTTTACATTTGCACCTCCTTTTACCAGTAGATCTGACGTGGACGAGCCAAAGATCGACCCGATGATTCCTTCTTCGCCTGCTCATATTGTGATTGAGCATCAGAATGGTGACCACATCATGACGACAATTGACAATTGCACGTCCAATAGACTTATAGTGCTTACAAAAATCTGGCAATTTTTCGTATTCGACTGAAGCAAAAATTGAGAGACCTTTTCCTTCAACAAGAATCGTTTCTTGTAGATCTTCAGCAAAGTAAACATCAACTAAAACTCTCGCATTAGTCCAAAAATTCCATTAGCAGTAGTGTCATCATTATAATAAAAGTCTAGGATGCCAATATTCCCATGCAAGATCATGATATAATAATCAAACCAATAACTAAGTATTAATATTCTTTTGCCTATAATTAAGGATTAAAATCTGCGCTTCACTATTGTAGTCTCAAAATGCCTGGATTGAAAGGGTAATGATGATCTAATTGCCCAAACTTTATTTTTCTCCTCTACCATTAATTGCAGTAAATAGCATTCTAAAATAATTGAAACAAATAGCAAAGTTTTAAACTATTTAAAGTAAACAGCAAATTTATGTTGTGAAAAGAAAATTGTTAATATTAGTCAAAACTAATTTATCCGGGATAGAGTATTATAGTACCCCCAGACTGAATAACAAATGAAAACCATATTAACGATCAGAAAGACGACTAGACAAGTTAATAATCAAAAACAAGAAAAGCAAATGTTTAGTATTTATTGATCGCTTACGCCACATAAGAATAATATAATAAGTAATCACCTCCCCCCCCCCCCCCCCCCCCCCCTCTTTTTTAACTAAAACAATATAATTAAATTTAAAAGGTTAACATATAAATATATATTTATACATGCATAACATTAATATATATGCATATGCATATCAAGGTGGAGGTAGGGTTAGGATGCTTTCCTGTACCCGCTCCGCTTCTAAGTCGAGAAAACTACTTTGTCTTTATCCTTATCACCATCCTTGTCCCATCCCTGGATTGTCCCCGCTCCGCTTCTAAGTCAAGAAAACTACTTTGTCCTTATCCTTATCACCATCCTTGTCCCATCCCTAGATTGTCCTCTATCCATGCTCCACTCGGATCGAAGCCCTACAGGGACCTTGTCAAATATGTTGGTTGCTATCGAGAGCTGATCGGTCGGTTGTAATGATAGAAATATCGACAATATTTCACCGAAACTTTCCGTAAATGAGGACCCTCGATATAAATACAAGGGGTAATGATATTTCTTATCTGAATATCCGTAAAATATCTATTCTTTCAGGACAATATCAGTAATATGTCAATATCCAAACAAATATGGATCTTTTCACAGATATATCCATTAAATATTTACTGATGTTCATATATATAAAATAAAGAAAAAGACTTAAAAAAGAAATAAAAGTATTATTTTTGGTAAAAAAAAAATTCACGTGCCTCTATTTTGTGATTTTTTTTGTCAGTAATAATAACAACATAAATCCTTAAGTTCAATATAAATTTTTTAAAATTTTCACGAGAATAATTTCTTGGGAAAAATATTGCTTGTAACTTATATTTTGAACGTCTAAGGAGTTCATTTTGATATTAAATTTTAGATGTATGAACAATATTTAAATTTAATAATAGACCATGTATGCTTTTATTGTCACGTAAAATATTATGAGATTCTAAAATTTGTAATTAATAAAGTTATTATTCTATCAATGTATTGTTTTATATATATTGTGCTTTACCTATATTTATATATAATTTTATTGTAAAACTAAATTAAATTATGTCTTGTTAGTTCTTTTTCATTTTTTATAGTTTAACTTGAAATTTTCAATTTTTTCGTACGAATTCCATTATTTTTACCTATATCAATATCAATATCGACATTATCTGTCAATATTTCCAAAAAATCGGACCCTCAATATATTTGTCGACATCCATATTTTCATCGTTGGTTAGTTGTGTGTTTCTGAAGTTGTGGATTGATGATTTAAGTTGCTGGAAATGGAAATTTCATGAGGAACGATAAATGTCAACAGAATTATCAGACTCAGAAATGGGTAATGGAAAAACTACAGTACATTGGTAGTTGGTTGAGTTTGGGAAGTCCTGTAAGGAAATACATGCTTATAAAATAATATATCACTTGACGTGTAAATGGTCATAGTTTCAAGTTCAAAAACGGCCTTGTATCCTTTTTCACCAAAATGATAGCCTACAAAATATATATTTTAGGTCGGGATCCAACATCAAAATTGTGTTTTTGTGGGGAGAGGTTATGAGCAAAACAAGGCAGCCAAAGAATTTTTTCCAACAAGCATTTCATTTCAAGAGGTGTTTTTCCCGTTCAAAGCTAGTACAAGCATGGAATTTAGTTAATCGAATACGAAGCGGTAAGAACACATTCCCTAAAAAGATAACGGCAGATTACTATGAAATCTTAAAGTGCGAGCAGCTACATCAGGAAGATGGCGATGTTTTCGCTCCGCAACACCATTTTGCTGTGGGGTGGCAACACAACTATATATATGTTTCATAATGAAGAACTCCATTTGATTTAAAAAATTTTTGCAAATCAAGTGTGATGATATCACGTCCTGTATCGTGGCATTACATACAAACTGAAGAGATGTATACCCAAAGCTAAAGACAAACAAGGAAAAAACATTACTGATACTCCTTTGGTTTTATTCCGTAACACATTAATATTCCATGTGAAGCAAAAGGCGTACTTCAGCTTAATGATAGAACTGATCAGTATTAAAAAATGTCGAACATCTATAGCATGCTTACACTCTGCAGATTTATAATGACACATCTAACATAATATAATCACTCCACACTTTTATTTAATTGTTATGAGCTTACATTAAAGCAAACACATACACACAGATATGTATATATATACACACACAAATATAGAGCTAGATAGAAGTTGTAGGCGTATGAATCCATATAAGATGGCCATGAGGTTGGAAGATATGGCACAAAGGACTCCCTTGTTCAATCCCCAAAAAGCGGAAGGACACATGATCGCAGTCCCAGTGCGACGTATCGAGATGACAAGCCGCAACAGCATCAAGCGTGTCTCCATTTTCACCACCAAATAAAATTTTGTACATATTGGTTCTCTCCATGGTGTGGCAATGGAACACGACATAAGGGTAAGGCATGACATGGCATGCCACCATATTCAAGGAAAAAACCGCTTTAGGCGTTTCCAAAATGGCGTAGTTTTGGAAACTAATTTTGCTTTCACTTTGATTGGTTCTACCATGAAAGGTAGATATTAATAGAGTGAGGTTGTTGGAGCAGAATTTCGTCCAACACCAAATAAACGTTCTTGAAAAAGAAAACAAGATCAAACGAAAGAAATATCAAGAACATTCAGTATGAACACAAGAAAACACAAGAACCTTAAGAACAATATAGAGAAAAGGAGGGCCTTGTGCGATTAATATCCACAAGTTCTCACCAGCATTTTCAATCTTATTTTTTGAAGATGGCGAGCGAGAACGTGTCAAGTGCAAACCCCACTAATACAGTTGGCCCTCAAACGGAGGGAGGTGGTGCTGGTAAAGGGAAAGGTAGACGATTACCACGTCTTCTGCGTCCTCCGACACGCATGGATAGGTTGGAGACGAGTTTGGAGAATTTGACAGGATTGGTGACTGAGTTTGTCAACACTTTCCATGGAGCACAACCGGTTAGAGCACAACCAGCTAGAGCTCAGCCATCCAATGTCCAACAAGCCACACCGACAAACTCGCGAAGTGTGAGGGGTGGTAGAAGCCGACGAGGTGAAGAAGAGGTCTCCGTAGAAAGGCTGCGACAAAGGGATTTACCTGCTAGGCAGCAACCACGGCAAGTTTGGAGACGTTTGGGAGCGCAAGGGCGAAGTGAAAGTCGACACTCACAAACGGAAAGAACGCGGACTCCCGTGTTTGATAGGCTGGCTCGCCCGGAAGGAAGTGATGAAGAGGTAGATAGTACTTGGACTCCATCGGGATCAGAGGAACTTTCCACTACTGATCTACGCGATCGACTCAATGCACGACGTAATATATCACATGGTGTACCCCAACCTCGGAATCCCCGAAATGGTTGAGTACTTTCAACAAGGAATGAAAGAGGTGGTCGAGCCAATACTCCACGACGTGCCCGAACTATTCAACCAAACCAAAGTAGAACAAGTGGTGTGTACCATGAACAAGTGATTCAACAAGCAATGAGTCAGTCAAATCGTAGCATCCGAGAAGTATAACTTGAACAACAGCTTGAGAGGATACAAAGGCGAATGGATGATTATGAGGCAAATCGAAAGGTGCTAGAAGGCATTAAAGATATGATGGATGAAACCAAACCTCCATTCACCGAGGATATCCTAATTGAGGATTTTCCCGCCGACTTCAAGATGATACCTATCAAGCAATATGATGGGAAAGAGAACCCTGCTGGTCATATGCATGGATATTGCACTTGGATGCGGATCCGGGGAGCAACTCAAGCTCAAATGTGCTTAGCATTCTCTCTAACATTAACTGGACCGGCGCTTCAATGGTTCCAACAGCTTGAGCCGGGTTCAATTGGCTCATTTAGAGAACTAAAGCAACAATTCTTGGGTAGATTTGTGATAGCAAAAACCCGCAAGAAGGATAAGCTTTATCTTTTTTCCCTCAAACAAGGGGCCGAAGAATCATTAAAGAGCTACATAGAGCGTTTCAGCCAAGAGATGAACTATGTGGAAGGATACACTGATAGTGATGCCGTTGCCGCAATAAGAGAATGTCTTTTGGAAGGAAAAATGCTAAAGTCTATTGTGCACAAGCAACCCAAAACTTTTGCCGAGCTTGTTACTCGAGCTCAAAAATTTATAAGTGCAGAGGAGTATATGCGAAATCGAAGAGGATCATCTCAGGTTGGGACATCGAAACTTGAAGGAAAGTGGAAGGTTGAAGAAGGAGCCAAAGGGTCTGATCAGAAAAAACAAAAGGCAGAAGCGCAATCAGAGACAAGCAAGTTAAAAGCTTTGACACAAAAATTTCAAGCGTACACTCCGCCTGATGTGACAAGGACTTACACACCGCTGAATACAACAAGAGAACAAATCTTGATGCAAATTCAGCATCGAAATTTGTTAGTTCCACCAGCACCTATGAAAAGAGATCCCAACAAGAGGGACAGATCTAAATATTGTCGTTTCCACCAAGATTTTGGTCATGATACCTCGAATTGTTTCCAATTAAAAGGACAAATTGAGGCTCTTGTGCAACAAGGACAACTGCGGGAGTTTGTGGAACGAGTGATAACAAAAAGGCGGATCACACCCCCTGTGGTGCAACAGCAACAACAACAACCCGTACCACCTGCTCCGTTGGCCGAGATTAATAATACGATAGGAGAGTTGAATGACGTTTGAACAATATTTGGAGGACCAGAAACCAGTGATAGTTCACGTGCGCGGAAGTCATATGCCCGGGAAGCCAAAGATTTTGATGGTACATATTATGTGAACATGACTGAGCCTATTGCAAAGTTTTCAAAGATGGAGAATGTCGCCATAACCTTCACAGAAGAAGAGGCTAAGAAATTACTCCACCCACATAACGATGCCTTGGTAATATCTCTCCGAATAGCAAATAGTCGGGTCCACCGAATTTTAGTCAATAATGGGAGTTCTGCAGACATATTATTCAAAAGTGCATTAACACGAATAAATCTAGGGGGCGCAAAGCTAACTCCAGTGGTAACCCCTTTGTATGGATTTGCTGGGGAATGTGTTAGGGCTGAAGGAGTAATAACTCTCCCAGTTACAATGGGAGAAGATTTGGCACAAGTAACACGAATGGTGAATTTCCTAGTAGTGGATCGCCAATCTGTTTATAATGCCATTATTGGCCGACCAACTCTAAATGCGATGAGGGTAGTTACCTCTACATATCATTTGATCGATGATGAAATTTCCAACAGAAAATGGCATCGGAGTGGTAGTCGGAAGTCAAAAAGAAGCACGGATTTGTTATGTTAATGCCACCAATGGGGAATCAAGCGCAAAAGGAAAAGAGGTGATTTCAACCATTTATCAAATAGATGGAGATTTACCAACTAATTTACCAAAAGACTTAAATGACATACAGAATTTGGGAGAACTCGATCCGCGTGAATAACATGTGAAAAGAGGAGAGTCTGTTGAGGATTTAGTATCAATACCTCTAGATGAGTCTGTGCCCGAAAAAACAGTGCAAATCGGATCAAAGTTGTCATCACCATTACGAGAACAGTTGGTTAGCTTCCTTCGGGAGTACAAAGATGTATTTGCTTGGCCCTATGAGGATATGCCTGGAATCGATCCAAGAATCATGGTGCATCGGTTGAATGTTGCCAACGTTCAAGCCCAAGGTCCAAAAAAGGTGAACTTTTAACCCAGAGCGCTACATAGCGATAAACCAAGAAGTGGAGAAGTTATTGGAAGCAAACATTATATGAGTAGGACTCCAACCGGAGAAACACCTTTTTCTATGGCATATGGTATAGAGTTTGTGATCTCTACGGAGGTAGGAATACCGACTTATCGAATTGAGGCCTATTATGAAGAGCAAAATAATGATGAATTGTGTACTAAGCTTGATTTGGTGGAAGAGAAACGAGCACAAGCTTGTATTCGGGTGGCTGCGTATCAGCAAGCTATAGCTAGGTACTACAATTCAAGGGTTAAGGAGTGGATATTTAAAGAAGGAGACCTAGTTTTGAAGAGTGTGTTTTCATTTAAGTTAGGTTTTTTGATGTAATGCCTAGTTTCCAAAGGCATAAGAATTATTCAAATAAAGATGAACTTTTTGTCAATACTTTTTTGATTTTTGATTTTTTTTTACCATGCTAGCATGAAAAAAGAAAATGGGGAGATAAGAGGAGATAAGTATCGTCCAATGACTCCAATATTCTCTAATGGCTCCTTATGAGGAGATAAATATCCTCCAACGACTCCAATATTCTCCGATGGCAACGACTCCAATATTCTCCAATGGCTCCATAGGAGGAGATAAGTATCCTCCAATGACTCCAACATATTAAAAAATAATTAAATATATATATATATATATATAGTTTGGCAGGACCAAACATGAACATGACGGCAGGACCGATCATGAATTTTTCGGCATGACTGAATTCATTATAGTTTGGCAGGACCAAAGATAAACATGACGGCAAGACCGATCATGAATTTTTCGGCAGGACCAAATTAAAAAATATATATATATATAGTTTGGCAGGACCAAACATAAACATGACGGCAGGACCGATCATGAATTTTTCAGTTTGGCAGGACCAAAAATAAATATGACAGCAGGACCGATCATGAATTTTTCGACATGACCGAATTAAAAAAAAAAAGGGATATTAATAAATATAGTTTGGCAGGACCAAACATGAACATGACGGCAGGACCGATCATGAATTTTTCGGCAGGACCGAATTCAAAAAATATATATATACATATACATACATATATATATATATATATATAGTTTGGCAGGACCAAACATGAACATGATGGCAGGGCCGATCATGATTTTTTTGACAGGACCGAATTCAAAAAAAAAAAAAAAGAGTTAAAAAGTCCCTATCGTTTGACATACTAAACTTAGGGACTGGGGGGCTGATGTTGGATGGTATTTTTTGTCATTATGTAAAAATTATTTAATTTTTACTCAAGTCAATATAGGTAGGAGCCTACCTAATTATAAGGAAGGATACAAGCTAGGTAGGAGACTATTTAATTATTATAAGGAAGGAGACAACCTAAGTAGGAGCCTACTTATTTATAAGGTAGGAGACAACCCAGGTAGAGGTATACTCATTTATGAGGAAGGAGACTGCCCTCAAGTATGAGTCTTCCTAAGGTTCTATCAGACGTCAGAAGGAGAAGTTCAAGCGTCTACAAAGGACAACGTTCAATAATTAATAGGAGTTTACAAAGGGAACTCAATCGTCTATATTTAATATCAAAGATGTTAAACGTCTATATTTATTATATATCAAATCACCGGAATGTGAATGATTATTGTAATTAAAATGAGAATAAACTCTCAAATTAATAGGAGAATTAAACTCCTACATTCCCAATGTATTATTAATTCTCTTGAATTGAGAGGAAAAGATAAGACACAATTTCCAATACAAAGCCTTGAGGCAATTATACCGGACTCCGGTTTTCTCTATATTGTTCTTAAGGTTCTTGTGTTTTCTTGTGTTCATACTGAATATTCTTGATATTTCTTTTGTTTGATCTTGTTTTCTTTTTCAAGAACATTTATTTGGTGTTGGACGAAATTCTGCTCCAACAGCGGTCATTGTAGTCATGATCAGAGTTGTCCATTCCAAAGGCATGGAGTGTAAAATCAAGCATAGATTCAAAGGATGTAGCACAAAACTTTGTCTCGCCTTTAACGGGCGGATTCTCGCCCGCTGGGTGTATCTTCCATGGCTTTGGCTTGTTTAGAGCCTTGTTCGATAGAGAAGAACTCGAGAAGCCTTGGGAGTTCCTTTAAAGAAAAAGGAATCGATTCGGCCTCATCTCTAGGAAAAATTTTGGCTGTCTAAGCGAATTTTTTTGAAAAATATAGAGGGATTCTTTTGCCCACTTTCAGGTCCTTCGGAGTGAAGAAAATAAATAATTCGTTCATGGAATGATCGATGTGAGACGGCGAAGACGGATTCTGAGCATGAACATTAATATGCTCTGCACTTGTCATTCCTAATTGATGATGAACATGATTATCGTGATGATCATCGTCACCACCGCGATTAAGATCATATGTTTCATCAACATGCAGCTGATTAATGTTCTCTACTCTCACCTCTCGAGCTAGTATACTAACATGATGAGAAAGCTGCAAAAACATTAATCTTGATTAGCATATAAATCTAAACATTATCTACAAACTTTGACCAAGTACTAAATTGAAATTGCTTCATAATTATTTTCTATTCACTATTTGTGCGTCTCTTGAAAGAATTTAGATGACATACTGCAAACTATATAGTCGTAGGAGTTTTTCGTCTGGCAATAACATGTAAAGATCATTAAAACTTCAATATTGGTAAACTCAAATTGATACAAATTTAACTTCTTGATTTTCCTATGTTAGTACAATATAATTTTTGGTAACTAAGAGAACATTAGGAGAGTGGAGCATGGTAATTAAAATCGCTAATTATTTAAATACCAGGATGGCAATCAGTAGTGCATGAAGTAAGAGACTCCTCCAGTTCGCCATCTGTTCTTTCTTCGTTCGCCAAAACGACTCCTTATTCCTCCTGCACATCTTCCATAATATTGACTTAAATATACCTAGCACGAAGACACACACACACACACACACACACATATATATATATATATATATATATATTAACATCAAGTGACTGCAAAATAAATAAACAAATCTCCACTGGCCAATTTGAAATTCTAGAGAATTCTTTTTAAGTAATTAGTGTGGGTCATAAATGATAAACCACGTACCGTTTGAGAGAGTAAACGAGGTACGAGTGTGTGGGGGTGTGTGTTTTTTTTTTTTTGTGGCTACTCCTTCATCTTACACATGGCATCCAATTTTTGTTTATTTATTTATTTTGCTTTCTTTTATTGCTTCTCTTTTTTTTTTTTTCTTTTTCTTTATCGATATTTAGATAATTTCCTACACATACGTACATATATTTCACATGTCCAGCTTTTTGCCTTTTTTCCCCCTCTAATTTTTGCTTTCTTCTATTTTTTTTTCCTCTCTCTCTCTCTCTATTAAAATAATTTTGTTGTCTCAATTTTCATCTTTCACCAGCTGGCATCCAACTTTTCTTTTTTCCTTTTTTTTGTTGGGTTTTTTTTGCATTATTTTCTTTTTTTTTTTTTTTTTTTTTTTTTTTGCATTATTTTCTGTTGGTTTGCTGTAGGGTTTGAACCAAAATTCAATTTTTTTGTAAGAAAAAACACTGCAAAAAAAAAAAAAAAAAAAAAGGTTTGCATTGCGTAAACAAATGGTGATATGTGTTTTTTCTCCTTTTTTTATTTTTTTGTCCCTGTTTGACTAATTTTTCTCAAATTGATACCACATCTATCACATTGCATCTAACTTTCTTTTCTTTTTCTTTTTCTTTTTCTATTTTGGTGTTTCCCTTTTCTTTTCGGCTTTCTTTTTTATTTTTCCTTTTTGCTTTCTTTTTGTCAGTCTTTTTTTCTTGCTTTAATTTATGTCCATTTGTTTCACAGGTTTGAGCAGAAACTCAAATTTTAATGAGAGAAAACAATGTAGAAAAATGTATGAATTATGATGAAACGATGAACTAAATGGATTTTTTATATTTATTTTGTTTGCCCTCATGAAAATACTTTTTTCAAATTTATTTTCCTTTAGTAATTCCATTTTTTCAAATTTATGAACCTATGAAGTATGAACATGAATATAATGAAAATTCTATAATTGGAAAAAGAAATACTCTATCAATAAAACTCTAAATTAAATTTCTCTGTGGCTAATGTTGCTCATGTCCGTAGGACGGCCAATGGTGTTACCCATATTCTCTCCCAGTTTGGGTTTAAATTCCTTTAAGCTTTATGTTTGGATGAATGAGACTCCTTTTCTAGTCTCTACTGCTGTATCTTTGGGTTGCAATTTTTAATAAAATTCAGCAGTTTTACTCAAAAAAAAAAAAAAATCATCAGCTCTATATTAAATAATGACAATTTAAAATATGTAATTTTAGTTTCGTTGTGTTTTTTTTTTTTAATATATCAATTTATAGATTTGTTTACTATCAAAAGTGATACCCTACTGTAAAAATGTCTAAATAAACACAAGAAAAAAATGTGCCCGAGAAAATTAAAGTAAGAAAGCACAATCAAATAAGTCTACCCATACTCAAATTTTGCACTCTTAGCGTTTGGTGCACTAGTTGCATTCAAAATGCCATTGTTTTTGTTTTTGTTTTTGTTTTTTTGTTTTTTTTTTGTTTTTTTTTTTTTTTAAGTTTCAACTATTCATAATTTACTATTACAACTTTGTAATTCAAACTTTAAAAGTCCATAACTTTGCATATATAAATTCAAATATTTGGGATGATTGTAGTGAGTTTTCTTTCCTTATTTGCTTGATCAAATTTTTGTTTTGAGTTTTAGTTTTTCTCGACAAATTAAAAGGTATGGAACTTTGTTGTGGACTTGTTTTATTTGTTTTTTTTTTTTTTTTCAAAAGGATGGTAACTATGATATGAGTTAAGCAATAATTGGATAGAGTGTTATTGGAGTCGCGGAAGTGGGAGAAAAAAAGGTGTGATTATAAAAATCTTTTACATAGTAATTTTTATTTTTTATTTTTTTAGTGTTGTGATTTTCCTCATGTTTCAAAATTTCTCCATATTAATTCTTGGTTTGTGGTGATCGTTATTATTTTCACATTTTTTTGTTTGTCATTTTAACAAAAGGCAAGTTGTTTGGGCTAGTTTTGTGGATCCAACACGTATAATGGTATTTGCATTTTAATATTATTATTATTATTTGTACTTTGGAGGTGGGGTTCCGAAACTTTATAATTTATTATATGGTTAGTTGTAAAATTATTGTTAAACTATGCTTTAGCCACTTATTTCATTATTTCCACTATATTTTTACTTTTTTTTATATATATATTTTTGTCAAATGAAATGAGTATTGTGTTTATTTTCGTACAGTATAATTAACACAGGAGATTTAGAGTGTATGTAGTAGCTGTGACTGAAATAATGAATGTCCACATTAATAGAGAAAAAGATGTGATACCACAATTATCAAACAAAAAAGGATGACTCTGAATAATTTTGGCTTTCTTTCCTCCCCCCCTTCTTTTTAAGTCTTTCGGATAAATCTTTTCGTTTTTCACTCTTTCCTTTTCTTCCTTTTTTTTTTTTTTCCTTGTACCCCATATTAAAATAATTACTCGTAAACAAATAAAAATGTCAAAGACAATTTCTTTGTCCTCTCCTTCCTAATCTTCAACATGATTTTTCCTTTCTTATTGGCTTTCATTTTTTTTTTTCTTGATTTTATTTTCTTTTATTTTCTCTTTTTTTTTATTCGACCCCCATTAAAATAATTTTCCGTACGTGTATAATTTTGTTAAGGAACTTTCTTTCATCTTCTTGTCCCCCACATTTCACATGGCATCAGACTTTTTTTTTTTTTTTTTTTTTTTCTATTTATCCTTTTTTTCTTTTTGGTGCGGGGTGGGCTGGGGGACACGATGGGGCAAACGTCACCATTCACATTTTTCTCGATGGTTTTACAAAAATTTTGAAGATTTCTTTTAACCTACGAAACTTTAGGCCCAGAAAGAGCAACCCACAAAAGATGGGAAAAAATATGCAAAAAGAAAGATCATTCAAACCTTCCCTTCCACACTTTATATTAAGCAGATCAAACTACACTTAAATGGTTAGATATATTTCAATCAAAAAAATATATGGTTAGATATATAGGTTGGAACTAAAAATATCGATGTGTGATATATTTTGTTTAACTCTACACGTGGTTGATGATATTCTGATTATCAAATTGCAAATTTTTTTTTTTTACTTTATTTATTATGATGATGCACGCAGGTCGATACACACCAATTGTTCTTAAAACCTAATTGAGTATCTAATTGATGATTGGGTGTGATTGCTGAATTTTCTTTTAAAATTTTTTAATGGAATTTGTACACTATAATTTGATAAGTACAAACCTAAAATAAGGTATTGTTAGGACTAACGGATGATTAGTTCAGGTAACGGCTTTATTAATAGAGAATTATGGTTACAAGGGATTTAACGAGGGGGAAAAAAAAAAGAATTATCGCTACAAGGGATTTTTGAAACTCCACCAATGCATAACTTACGTTGTCTTCTCCATTGGATGACTCGCCTTGGGACTCACAACCTCACATTATCATCCTTCTGTTTCTTTTATTTTATCCTGGCTTAGCCTGAAAAAACAACGTCGAGGAGTTGTTTATTGTTATGAAAGCAATTAACAAAATAATAATAATCAGACACGTCAAAGTATCGATCAATTTTCTCAACTTTTTTTAAACTTAACTTTCTCATCTACAATCATAATTTCCTTGTTAATTTGTGATTAAAATGTAAGAGGTCGTTTGGAACACGGATTTGAGATGGAATTTTTAAGTTGAAACTGGTTGATTTTTCACAAACTAATTATAATTTTTTGTTGAATTTTCAAAAAAAGACAAAAACTAAGATGGAAAACTTAGATTTGAACATGTAATCCATACACATGCTAATTGTAGTTAGTTTTCTTTCCTTCTTTGCTTGTTCAAATTTTTGTTTGAGTTTTTGGGTAAAAATTGTGATTAAAAAATTCTTTTATATAGTGGATTTTTTTTTTATTTTTTTTAGTGTCGTGGTTTTCCTTATGTTTTAAATTTCTCCACATTAGTTCTTGCTTTGTTATGATTGTTATTTTTTTTTTTTTCATTTATTTGTTTGTTATTTCTACAATAGGCAAGTTGTTAGGGCTAGTTTTGTGGACACAATACGTCTAATGATATTTGTATGTTTTTAAACTTTTGTGGTAAGGTTTCTACAGTTTAAAGAGGAGTCAATTATAAAATTACAGTTAGACTATATTCTAATAAATGTATTTTATTGTTTCCATTATATTTTTATCGTTAAGAAAAAACTTTTGTCAAATGAAGTTACTGTATTTATTTTCCTATTGCATAATCAACACATGAGATTTTGGTAGAGTATTTTGTAGTAGCTGTGACTGAATAATAAATGTTGAACACATAAATAGAGAGAAAGATGTGACACCACAATTATCAGACTTTTTTTTTTTTTTTTTTTTGATAACTTCAAACAAAGAAAAGATGACTACAAATAATTTTTCCTTCCACTTGCCTTCTAACCACCTTTTTTTTTTTTTTTTGCTTTGCTTTTTTTTTTTCCCTCTCTCCTACTAAAAAAATTCTGCACACATACAAGTGTCACAGACTTGTAAAAAAATTTTTAAAAAAAATATCAAAGACACATTTCGTCGTCTCCTCCCTTGTCTTTCCACTTGAAATCCACTGCTTTTTTTTTTTTTTTTTTTTAATGGTTGGCTTTCTTTTCTTTTCTTTCTTTGTAAGCCATTTTAATATATATTTTTTCTTTTTTCATGCTTTCATTTCCCTTTTTTTTTTTTGCCCCATATTAAAATAATTATTCGTAAACAAATAAAAGTTTCAAAAGACAATCTTTTTTTTTCTTCCTTTTTTTTCCATTTTTTTTTCCGACCCCCATTAAAATAATTTTCCGTACATATATAATTTTTGTTAAGGTACTTTCTTACGTCTTCTGCTCCCCCACATTTCACATCGCATCAGATTTTTTTTTTTTTTTTTCCCCTTTCTTTCTTTCTATATTTCCTTTTTTTATTTTTGGTGCGGCGTGGGTTGGGAGACGCGTGGGGAAAACGGGACCTTCCCTGTCCTATTTGCTCCATTCTTCTTTTTCTCAATTATTTTAAATTTTTTTAAGCTTTTCTTTTTTTCCACCTTTGACACTTGAGGTCCAGAAAGAGCAACCCACGCTGTCTTCTACATCAATAACTTGCCTTCGGACTCACAACCACACACGTCATCCTTCTGTTTTTTAATTTTCGGATAAATTATTTACTTACTCCTTAAATTTTTAATCTTGTTTAATTTTTTTTCTAATCTTTTTTTGATAGCTAAAATATCTATAAATTTTAAAAATATTAATATAATAGTCCTTTCCATCATTTTTTAGATGGAATCTGTTAGAAATTTGATTAAAAAGTAGTGCTAATTACGGATTCAATATAAAAATTAACAAAATGACTACTGTAATAATATTTTTAATAGTTTATGGTCTTTCCAGGTATCACAAAAATAAAATAATAGTGAATGCTCTTAAATTACAAAAATATTGCTACAATAGTCATTTCTATTAATTTTTAAACAGGATTTGTGAATAATTTGATAAAAAAAAATAATGTTATAACTAATAGAGTCCATCTAAAAATTAACATAAGGCATTATCGTAACAACATTTTAATAGTTTAAAAGCATTTCATTTACAAAAAAATTAAGTTCAAATACCAAAGTTATATAAAGTCAAAAACTCATGGACCAATCTAAAATTTACCCTTTAAATTCCTGGCTTAGCCCAAAAAAAATTATTAAGGAGTTTTGGTACACCAAAACAATTAATGAACAAAATAATAATAATCAGATATACAAAAGCGTCGATTAACTTTCTCAACTTCTTTTAAACCCAACTTTATCATCTAAAATCATAATCTCCTTGCATATAATTGCTGAAAATTTATCTTTTTTTTTTATATTTATTTTCAAATTGTTAATGGTGTTGGTAAAAATTAAACTCAAGCTCTCTTGTCCAGCGCTGACGGACAACATCTACCTTTTAAAGACCGTTGGATGTGAAAATAGACGGTAATGATGAAAAGGGTGGTTGTACCATCTTTTTCTCTCTCTTTCTCTCTCTTTCTCTCTCTCTTGCCGAACCCGTACAGCCACCAAACAAGAAAGTTCTCCTTAAATTATAATTTTTGAGTGTGAAACCAAATAGAAAAATATCTACATGTGGAAGAAGAAGAAGAAGAAAGAAAACCAAAATAAAAAATGTAATGGTTGGGCTGGACAAAAAAATTTAGAAAAATGTCTGTAGAGATGTCAATTTTAATCTTAATTTATTAGTATCAACTTATGTGGCATATGAATTGTCGTTATTTTATTAATAAGTGCTTGAAGTATTGTCACATAAGTTGATTACATTTATTAATAAAAATATAATACGTAAGTTAGTACTCAAAAAGTTATATCAGAATTGGTGTTTGTGTCCATGCACTACTAAAAAAATTATTTGTGCACTCATAGGAATAGCATATATTCATGACTTGGGTTGAGTTTCGCCATAGAAAAACTATTACTAAGAGTAAGTATCCAAAAAAAATATTACTAAGAGTGACATGTCATGTCATTATATAATATGTATTTGTTTATTTTAGAATAACAATTATGCTCGTAGATATGAGAGATGACATAATAAGGGAAGCTCTTCAAATCACATTATTATTTTGACAACTTTGAAATAAAGTATAAATTTAATCACGATGGAGATTTTATTACCTCCAAATCCGTGACATTAACTAAATTTATTTTCAATTAATTCTAGTCACCATCATTAAGCCACCGAAATTGATACATTTTCTTAGGAAAGAAAAAAAAAAAGAAAAAAAAGATTAAACTTTTATGTGCAAACGCGTTATCCCCTACAGTATTGTGCCAACAATGGCACAACACTATTCACCTGCACCAAAATGGTTCCTTGCGCCAGAATGGCTCCAGGTTGGAGATGGTCTTTGTCCCATTCAACCAAACTCAGATTAGCCCACCATTATGTATACATATGTATATCCATATTCGTGTGTGTGTGTGTGTGTGTGTGTATATTTAATATTGGAGGGAAGCCCACCATTATAATCTAGATATGTGTTTTTTGA
>BKCH01000074.1:600000-752500 GCA_008635985.1 Ficus erecta | reverse complement strand
GCTAGTACTATGAAGGTTGATGTTAGAAAAGGGGGGTAATTGTTGTTGAGTTGTCCGCCCCATGTTGTGGGCTGGACAATATTGGGCCAAAAGCCCCATAGCTTTTGAAAGTTAAAAAAAAAGTATTAATGGCTTGTTGAACAAAACGTGTGGCAAGGCTGCAGAAAAAAGAAAAAAAGTGGGCTGCTGTGGGTGTGCGAGAAACAGAGAGCGTGAGGGAGAAACAAAGAGAGAGAAGGTGGAGTTTTTGGGTTTGTGCAAGAAGATAGAGCGGTGAAACGGTGTCCTTTGGTATTCAAATTTGACGTGGTGAATCCTTATGACAAGCTCTTCTCATCTACCGGTTCCGATTTTCGAATTGGTGTCTCTATGGTGTTTTTCCCAAAAACCCACTTGAGACCTAAAACTTATTTCTTTTTATGCTATATGTTGAAATCCATCTTGTTGATGATGCACCTTATTGTTTAGCCAAGATTGTGTTTTATCTTGATGATTGTGAGCCTCTAGTTGTATCTAGAGAGGACTTTGTAATCCCATTACTGTTGATATAGTGGAAGTTGATATCGGACTACGGTCCTGTGGTTTTTCCCTTCGCATTGGAGGGTTTTCTACATAAAAATCGGTGTCTCTTGTGCGGTTGATTATTTTGGTATTTATTGCTTTGGTTGTTTAGTTGGCTTTGTTGAAACTTACTTTTGGAGAACCTATTTTATCACACAAAGAGGGAAAAAGTTCAATTGGTGGTTTTTCCCAACAATTGTCATGATCATAGTAGTCCATTCCAAAGACTTGGAGTGTAAAATCAAGCATAGATTCCAAGGAAGTAGCACAATACTTGGTCTCTCCTTTAAGGGGCGGATCCTCGCACATTCTGAGTGTATCTTCCATGGCCTCGGCTTGTTTAGAGCCTTGAGCGATAGAGAATAACTTGAGAAGGCTAGGGAGTTCTTTTAAAGAAAAAGGAATCGAATCAGCTTCATCTCTAGGAAAAAGTTTGGATGTCCAAGCGAGTTTTTTTGTAAAATATAGAGGGATTCTGTTGCCCGCTTTCAGGTCCTTCGGACTGAAGAAAACTAACGATGTTTTCGTTGAATCATCGATGTGAAACGATGATGGATTATCATGTTGCTCCGCACCATTTGTCATTCCTAACTGATGAACATGATTATCACGATGATCATCCGTACCATCACGCTTAAGATCGGATGTTTCATCAACCAGAAGCTGATTAATTTCCACCCTCACCCGCCGAGCTACACTAACATGAGAAAGCTGCCAAAATAATAATCATAATTAACCAAGTAATAGTACCACTACTACAAATTAGGCATTCCACGACGGTATATCAACGACCGTTTTCTTTAAAACCGTCGTGGAAAATTCGAAAAAACACGGAGCGGAAAAAATTTTCCGAAAACGGTCGTGGAAATGCAGGATACCACGACCGTTTTAAAAGACGGTCGTGGAAACTGGAGCTTCCACGACCGTTTAAGTAAACGGTCGTGGAAGCTCCCATACTTCCACGACCGTTTACTTAAACGGTCGTGGAAGACCGTGCTTCCACGACCGTTTAAGTAAACGGTCGTGGAAGCCCCCATGCTTCCACGACCGTTTAAGTAGCATGGGGGCTTCCACGACCGTTTACTTAAACGGTCGTGGAAGCACGGTCTTCCACGACCGTTTAAGTAAACGGTCGTGGAAGTATGGGAGCTTCCACGACCGTCTTTAATAAACGGTCGTGGAAGCACGTGGAAGCCCTCGTGCTTCCACGACCGTTTAGATAAGACGGTCGTGGAAGCAAGAGGCTTCCACGACCGTTCAAAAAAACGGTCGTGGAATCACTCCTTCCACGACCGTTTGTACAAACGGTCGTGGAAGCCCGGATATCCACGACCGTCTTTAATAAACGGTCGTGGAATCACGGGAGCTTCCACGACCGTTTACTGAAAGACGGTCGTGGATATCCGGGCTTCCACGACCGTTTTTCAGAAACCGTCGTGTAAAAGTCCCGAAAAATTCAAAATGAACGCCGAGAGTTTATTGTTGTCGTCAAAATTTTTACAGCTACAAATCATCCGAATATAAAGTTAGATCCCTCCGAATACAGGCAGGCAGTACACCGTGTGGACGTCCATCGCCATCATCTATATATATCCATCATTATAATTTATCTGTAAGTGATTGACTTGTTATTGTTTTAATATTGATGATTTGTGGATATGATCATTTTATAAATTAAGGTGTTTTTTGCTTTATATATATTTTGGGATCAATTTGGAGTTAAATTGTGCAATGGGTGGACATAAATTAATTGTGTGATCAAGTAATGTTAGATAGCTTAATTATATTATGGATTTAGATCGTTTTGTATTTTAATTATATTTGTTATGTTCTTAATTCGATTTTCAAATGTTGAAAAACCGATTAATGGGCCGTTGTTAATTAGTAATGAAAATTATATATATGCATGTTACATTAAATAGAGTACTCGACCTTGTAATAAATTATTTAATTTAAATTTTTTTATTTAGGATTTGCAAATCATGGATAGGAAATGGATGTGGTTTGATAGATTGTCTAAAGCATATGGAGATGGTGTTGAAGAATTTTTGTCATTTGCCAAAGCTCACATACAAGATGATAAGATTCCGTGTCCGTGTCAAATTTGTGGTAATCATAGATCTCATTCCATTGATGATGTTAGAGGGCATTTGCGCGCTTATGGGATTATTTGTTCTTACCAAACTTGGTATTTACATGGCGAAGCTTTTTTCAATATTAACTCTACATCGACGAGCACTAAAGGTAAAGGTAAAGAGCCTATTGTTGATGAAGACGTTGGTGATAATATGTTCAATATGGTGAATGATTTGGAAGAGAACTTTGTGCACCGTCCGGAGTTATTTGAGGCAATGATTAATGATGCCGAAACGCCCTTGTATGCCGGGTGTACAAAATATACTAAATTAGGGGCATTGGTTAAATTATGGAATATGAAAGCGTCGGGCGGGTGGACGAATTCTAGTTTCACGACTCTTTTAGAATTTCTAAAAGATGTTCTACCGGAGGATAATAAATTGCCACCTAGTATGTACGAGGCGAAGAAGACGTTGAGCAGTTTGGGAATGGAATATGAGAAAATACATGCCTGTCCAAATGATTGCGTCCTTTACCGGAAGGAATATGAAACTTTACATGAATGTCCGGTTTGTAACGAGTCAAGATGGAAGAAGGGCAAGATGCCATCGAATGGTAGAAAAGGAGTGCCGGTTAAGGTGTTATGGTACATTCCACCGGCACCACGTTTGCGTCGTTTATTCCGCAATGCCGAGCATGCTAAAAGTTTGACATGGCACCATGATAAACGTGTTGATGATGGAAAACTTAGGCATCCGGCCGACGCACCTCAATGGAAGACCTTTGACGACAATCATCCAGATTTCAGTGCAGAACCAAGGAATTTACGTCTCGGTTTGTCGACGGACGGAATGAACCCACATGGTAACATGAGTAGTCGGCATAGTACATGGCCAGTCATACTTGTCAACTACAATCTCCCACCAGAATTGTGCATGAAGCGGAAGTTCTTGATGTTGACTTTATTGATCTCAGGCCCACAACAACCAGGGAATGACATTGACGTGTACTTGGCACCATTAATCGATGACCTCAAAAGCTTGTGGGAAGACGATTTACAAGTTAAAGATTCTCACCGTCAAGATACGTTCAATCTTCGTGCAATGTTGATTTGGTCAATTAATGACTTTCCTGCACTTGGCAACCTCTCTGGTTATCCTGTTAAGAGTTCTATCGGTTGTCCAGTTTGTATGAAGGAAACATCTTCCATCCGGTTGAAGAATGGTAAGAAAACCGTTTACCTCGGCCACAGGAGATTCTTGCCAACAAATCATCGATACCGCAAACAAAAGAAGGCTTTTGATGGTAAGACCGAAGAAAGATCAGCTCCTCGGATTTTGTCAGGCGAAGCCGTTTATGAGATGGTTAAAGATGTGAAAGTAGTTTTGGGGAAGAGAAAACGTAAGGCTCCGGATGTCGATGGACCTTGGAAGAAGAAGTCAATCTTTTACGAACTTCCATATTGGAAGTCACTCTACATCCGTCATTGCTTAGATGTTATGCATATTGAGAAAAATGTTTGTGAATCGATAGTGGGCACGTTGCTTGACATTCCAAACAAAACTAAAGACGGTGAAAAGGCACGGTTGGATCTTGAAGAGATGAAGATTAGGCCAAATTTGCTCCCCGAGAAAAGATCGAACGGCACATACTTACCTCCGGCAAAGCACACATTATCGAGACAAGAGAAGAGAAAGCTTTGTGAATGGCTTGCGTCCGTGAAAGTGCCAAGTGGGTACTCTTCCAACTTCAAAAGATTGGTGTCGATGAAGGATTTGAGGCTCATTGGAATGAAAACACATGATTGTCATATCTTGATGCAACAATTATTACCTCTTGCATTGCGGGGAGTTTTAACGAAAGATGTGCGATATGCAATTACGAAGTTATGCTCATTTTTCAATTCAATATGCTCGAAGGTAATTGATCCACTGATGCTTGATCCGCTGCAATCGGAATTGGTGATGACATTGTGCATGCTTGAGAAGTATTTCCCACCAGCCTTTTTTGATATCATGATCCACCTAACGGTGCACTTAGTTCGGGAAGTTAAACTATGTGGACCGGTCCATATGAGGTGGATGTATCCTTTCGAAAGGTACATGAAGGTTTTGAAAAGCTATGTGAAGAACCGAAATAGGCCGGAGGGATGTATAGTGGAAAACTACATAGCCGAGGAGTCAGTTGAATTTTGCTCCGAGTATTTGTCAAACGCGGACCCAATAGGGTTGCCAACGAGGGGTCAAGTTACGTCGAAAGGACTATCCGTGGGCGTTCATTCACCAGTAAATAGAGATGAATGGGAAAAGGCTTGTCTGTACGTTTTGCACAATGCTAAGGAAGTGGAGCCTTTTATTGAAGTTCACATGGCGGAATTAAGAGTTGCGAATCCGAGGAAAACCAGATCTGAGAAGTGGATTCAAGATGAGCACAACCGGACATTTCGGGAGTGGCTAAGAAAACATTTGCATATGAAGCCTGGCCTTTCCCAAGACTTAATGAAGCTAGCAAGAGGACCGTCATCGATAGTCACCCGATATACATCGTACTCTGTCAATGGCTACTCCTTCTACACTCGCGAAAGAGATGCGAAGCATACCGTCCAAAATAGTGGTGTTAGCCTCCGTGCCGAGTCTATGCACATTTCATCCGCAAAGGACAAGAACCCGGTATACGGTAGCATGAACTACTTTGGGTTCATTGACGATATTTGGGAACTAGATTATTGCGGCTTGCGGATAGCACTTTTTAAATGCAATTGGGCTGACAATAATTTTGTTAAGATTGATAGGGACGGCGTGACGGTTGTGGACTTTAGGCGTTTGGGATACAAAAATGATCCTTTCATTATGGTGTCGCAAGCGGTCCAGGTATTTTACACAACGGATCCCGATAATTTAGATTTATCTTTAGTTGTGCCAATGAAGCAAACAATGCACGGTGACGACCAAGAAACTGTTGAAGATTGCACCGACATTCCATCTTTCACAAGCGGACTGCCACCAGTCGAGGAGATTGATGATTTGGACGATGATACCTCACACTTACTTCGTTTAGATGTCGAGTGGACACGAGTTGAGAAGCCCAAAAAGAAAAACAAAAAATCTTGATAGTTTATTTTTCGTTGTATATAATTCGTGCAGAAGTTGTTATATACAAACTAATATGTTAATTGTGCACATGTACAATATATTAATTATTTATATAAATGCTTACTATACATGTGTGAATTAATAGAATAACCGAAATAATAAAAAAAAATTTTAAAAATTTTTTTTTTTTTTTTTTAAAAAAAATCCATGTACCACGACGGTTTCCATGGAAACCGTCGTGGTACCTACCCAAATAATAAAAAAAAATTTCAAAAAAAGTTTTTTTTTATTTTTTTTTTAAAAAATCCATGTACCACGACGGTTTCCATGGAAACCGTCGTGGTACCTACCGAAATAATAAAAAAAATTTTCAAAAAAAATTTTTTTTTTTTATTTTTTTTTTAAAAAATCCATGTACCACGACGGTTTCCATGGAAACCGTCGTGGTACCTACAAAAATAATAAAAAAATTTTCAAGAATTTTTTTTTTTTTTAAAAAAAAAATACAGATACCACAACGGTTTCCATGGAAACCGTCGTGGTATCATGGAAACCACGACGGTTTCCATGGAAACCGTCGTGGTTTCCATGATACCACGACGGTTTCCATGACCGTCGTGGTATCGGGGGAATTTAAATTTCCCCCGAAAAACGTGCGCGCGCATTTTTTTTTGGTCAATTTCTAATTGTTTGTCCTCTTCCATCTCTCTTTTCTATACTTTTTCGGCATTCTCCCCCTTATTTTACATTGGTTGTCTTCCCAATCTCCATTATTTCTCTATCTAACTTTTGGCAATCTCCCATTTTTCTCTTAGTTTCCTCTCTATCTCTCCTCGCCCACGCCGTCCACCAAGCCAATTTTTCTCCCTCTTTCTCCTTCGGTAGCCCGTCGCCTACGTCCTTCCTCTCTCTCTCCTCGCCGTCGCCCACGGCCTCCCTCTCTCTCTCCTCGCCGTCGCCCACGAGACCCACGGCCTCCCTCTCTCTCTCCTCGCCGTCGCCAACGTCGCCCACGGCCTCCCTCTCTCTCTCCTCGCCGTCGCCCACGAGACCCACGGCCTCCCTCTCTCTCTCCTCGCCGTCGCCAACGTCGCCAAAGGTTAGTTATAAGCTTTTCATAGTAGATTTTATTGGTCAATTGTAATTGTTCATTATTGTTCCACATTTCATATTAAAAGGAAACGTTTTTTATGAATTGGTTTTTGCGGGCATGTTAAGTTGGGATTTTGAAAGGGCATATTTCGGGTAAGGGAAAACGACAATAAAATTCAAAACTAAAGCAAAGAATTACGCGGCACAATAACTTCAAACAAGAATGTAATAATTAAGAAAAGAAAAAAGATCAAAAATCAAGGCCAAGTACAACCTTAAACAATCTTTTCCACCCCAAAAAAAAAAAATAGTATATTAGTTATATAAATATAAGTAAATAGTATATGTTAAGTTGGACGGATTTACAATCTTTTTATGTGTTTAGGTGCCATGATTACAAGTTAAATTCGATGCCTTGGTGCGTTCTAATTATTATTAGATTAAACTAAATTCCGTGGGTAAGGCACGGAATTGGGGATTTTGCGGGAAAATGATTGATTTTGACACTTATGTTTTAGCATTTGACATTGTCGATATATTGCATAATTGGTTATGTTGTATGTTATTTATATAAATATAAGTAAATAGTATATGTTAAGTTGGACGGATTTACAATCTTATTATGTGTTTGGGTGCCATGATTACACGTTAAATTTGATCACAAATTTTTTTTCATTTGTGAATGGCCACCTTACTAGAGTTGCATTAGGTTGATTTAAAATGTCGCAAGATCACGAGGAGGGATGCTCAACGCAAACTCATGTTGGAAAACCTCGCCGAACCAACTCACCTACATTCAATCCCGAGGAAGATGGTCGACGAAGAGCAACTCTAATGACAAGAGTCCACCAAGTGAGGACAAAGGGGGAACGAATTGAAGTTTCGTTTGACGGTAAAGGGCAACCTATAGGGAAGCCAGGTGATGAATTACAGAGTTGGATTGGAGTGCTTGCTCGAGAGCACATACCCATTTGGATATCCGACTTTAGAAGTGCCGATTTAGCTCCAAGGAAAGAACTAGTGTGGATGGAAGTTGTAACTTCATTCACTGTTGACGAATCCAACAAAAGAGGAATTTTGAAGTCTTGTGGGGAGTCAGCTAAATGCTTTCGATACGATCTCTTCAAAGCTTTTGTCGGAGATCAGCTTGATGACGAAAATGTGTGGCAACGACCGCCAAAAGTTGTTCACAATTACCCCACCATCACCCAGGAGGATTGGGAAAAATTCATCGCGTACCGACGTTCACCGGAATTCAAACGACTGTCCGAACAAGGAAGTGAGATGAGAAAGAAGAGCAAATACGGATCTACAGGGGGCCGAGACGGCTATAGGAAACGTGACCAAGCTCATGTAGGCTACTTACTTGGAAAAATTGTGATAAGGGTATGTTGTACTTCCAATTTATTCGCTAATGTTTACTAACGCTAATTATTGGGATGCAGCTCGAAAAGTTTGGCAAATATGCAAAACGGTATGACAGCTGGCTGGACATGCGCGTCAATCCCGATGGAGGATTTAAGAAGGAAGAATTTAAAAATATTGCCGAGCATATAGTAAGTTTTCGAATCCATTTATAATACAACCATTCAGTAAACTCTTTTATGTTTGCAAGTTCATAACATTTTCTCTAATTGTTACAGGACGAGTTTACTCAACAAGAGACACAAGGAAGTTTTGAATCTGTGGGGACAGAGGACATATTGACCAAGGCATTAGGCAATGCCGAGCATTCGGGACGGATTCGGGGGCAATCTAAGTTTGTCAAGCAATCGCAATACTTCAATCTGGTGCATCCGTCAAAGCAAAAAGATGAAGTGTCGAATATGAAACTAAAGATTGCCGCATTGGAAAGAACCGTACAGGAACTTTGTGCGAAGCACGGCATAAACCGAGACACTATGGCCGAGGAGATGACCGCACCTACCGTAGATCAACACAACAGCTTCAAAGCTAGTTGCACTTTGAATGAAAAAGAAGCTGGGCCGTCGGATCCGAATTCCATGCCGAACGCAAGTAAGGAATGCCAGCTGTTTATTCCTGATTTAGTTAACGGAGGAGTCGTTCTTGTTGCAATCGGCAGGGCATACGTGGACTGTGTTCCAACCG
Organism: Ficus erecta; assembly: GCA_008635985.1. Classification (NCBI taxonomy): domain Eukaryota; kingdom Viridiplantae; phylum Streptophyta; class Magnoliopsida; order Rosales; family Moraceae; genus Ficus; species Ficus erecta. Next base: position 743,570 of record BKCH01000074.1, on the reverse strand, counting down.
ACACAGTCCATGGGATTCCTTTAGGTGAGGAGAATGTACGAGTGACCGTTACGGTCCCAAAAATAAATCGTGCACTCCTACCAATTCCGACAAACGAAGCCACATCTGTAGAAGAAGTTGTCGGTGGGTTTGTTGCTTGGCCGAAAAGTTTAGTCGTCGTGCAAACTAGTTTAAGTCAGGCAAGTAAAGGTCCCAGTCGTGCTCCTGGAACACAGCCTGAGGGAAGCAAACGTACGAAAAAGAGAGCAGGGAGGAAGAAAATACAGTCACAACCGGAGGTAGAACAACAACCGGCGCAAGAAGAAATGCCTTCGTTTAACCTTAATGATGTTTCCTTCGAATTGAGACCTTTGGCATTTTACGCACAAAGTTCCATGCGGGACGGTACACAAATAGTCTGCCCACAACAACACTTCGTCATGGGCGATGAGATGCCCATATATATTGGGTTTGAAGATGTATATCATTTCATTTCATTTAAAGAAATTAGTGCAAACAGCATAATGGTTTACATCAGGTAATACATTTATCCTTAAATAATTTAATTATTTATCTTCTTAATCTTATATATGTTGTTTTTCCATAACAAGTGTGCCTACTTATTTTGCAGATACTTAGTCGAGTGTTGTGCAAGAACAGGTATGGATCAACGGTTCGAGTTTATTTCACCAGTCCTTGTCTCACCAGTTCAGCAGAATGTAGATCGGGCCACCTACGTTAGAGAGAGGGCCGAATGTATTCTACGGATCATAAGAAACGCACCAAAGGGAAAGCGGTTTCTGATGCCATATAATAGCGGCCAACATTGGATATTGGCACTGATTGATCCGTGGGATGACTCGGTCATGTACTTTAATCCTCTAGGAAACGCACCGGGTGATGATTTTAAAGACTTAATTACGACGTAAGTATTCTTTTATGTGTTTATATCTATGATTAGACATAAAATAATTGTTATTGTAATTGTTTTGAAATTTGTCAAATTGATAGGGCACTTAATGATTGGAAACTGTTGGTGGGAAGCGGAATGAGACAGCGACGCAACTGGCAAACGTTGATTGATACCGTTCGATGTCCAATACAGGAAGGTTATGTAGAATGCGGTTATTTTTTGTTAGCTTACATGCGAGAAATAACCTATACTGTTGATGGACTAGCTGTGCTTCAAACCAAGGATTTTTATACTGATGCTGACATGAGTTTGGTTAGGACCGAGTGGGCTAATTTTGTAATGCGGTGTATACAATATTGACTAGAAAAATATAGAGACATTTCACTACCTATCGTTATATTAGTTGTTGTACAATTTTATCTAAGTAATTACATAATATTTTTGGAAATTCGATTGCATGTGTAACGTACTAACATACGGGATTTACTACCCGTGAGAAATTAAACGAATTTGCCAAAATTTTTTTTTTTTATAAAAAAAATTCGCACCGACGACGGTCCCACGTAAAAACCGTCGTGGTAACCCTCGGGATATCACGACGGTCCCGAGGAGGACGGTCGTGGTATCCCCTCGGGATACCACGACGGTCCCGAAGGGGAACGGTCGTGGTATCCCGAGAGGATACCACGACCGTCCCGAAGAGGACGGTCGTGGTATCCCGAGGGATACCACGACGGTTCCCCCTCGGGACCGTCGTGGTATCCTCGAGGGATACCACGACGGTCCCGAGGGGGAACCGTCGTGGTATCCCTCGGGATACCACGACCGTCCCGAGGTGGAACGGTCGTGGTATCCCTCGGGATACCACGACCGTCCCGAGGTGGAACGGTCGTGGTATCCCTCGGGATACCACGACCGTCCCGAGGTGGAACGGTCGTGGTATCCCAGGATACCACGACCGTTCCACTTGGAACCGTCGTGGTATCCCTCGGGATACCACGACGGTTTGAATGTGAGACCGTCGTGGTATCCATGATACCACGACGGTTTTTAAATGGGCCCGTCGTGGTATGGTCTTAAAATCAGGCAGAATGTGAAATTTTTTCACATTACACGACGGTTAAAAAACCGTCGTGGAATCTTAAAAGATTCCACGACTCTGGATTCCACGACGGTTGGAAAACGGTCGTGGAATCGATACGACGACGGTTTTTAACCGTCGTGGTATCCCCTTTTTCTAGTAGTGTACGTACACTTCTGATATAGTTTAATTAGAGAGAATTGAAGATTAACGAAGAAAGTTTTGCTAATAATTGTACACCGTGACAAATAATGACAATTTTAAATATGTAATTTTTGTTTCGATGTGTTTTTTTTTTACTATATCAATGTATAGCTTTGTATACTCTCAAAAGTGATACCCTACCGTAAAAATATCTAAATTAACACAAGAAAAAAATGTGCCCGAGAAAATTAAAAGTAAGAAAGCACAATCAAATAAGTCTAACCATACTCAAATTTTGTACTCTTAGCGTTTGGTGCACTAGTTGCATTCAAATGCCATTTTTTTTTTTTTAAGTTTCAACTATTCATAATTTACTATTACAACTTTTTAACTCAAGTTTTAAAAGTTCATAACTTTGTATATATAAGTTCAAATATTTAAGATGATTGTAGTGAGTTTTCTTTCCTTATTTGCTTGATCAAATTTTTGTTTGAGTTTTGGTTTTTCTCAACAAATTAAAAGGTATGGAACTTTGTTGTGGGCTTGTTTTATTTGTTTATTTATTTTTTTCAGAAGGATGATAACTATGATATGAGTTAAGCAATAATTGGATAGAGTGTTGTATTGGAGTCGCGGAAGTGGGAGAAAAAAAGGTGTGATTATAAAAATCTTTTACATAGTAATCTTTTTTTAAGTGTTGTGATTTTCCTCTTGTTTCAAAATTTCTCCATATTAATTCTTGCTTTGTGATGATCGTTATTATTTTCACTTTTTTTTTTTTTTTGGTCATTTTAACAAAAGGCAAGTTGTTTGGGCTAGTTTTGTGGATCCAACACGTATAATGGTATTTGCATTTTAATAATAATATTATTATTATTACTTTGGAGGTGAGGGTTCCAAACTCTATAACTTATTACAGGGTTAGTTGTAAAATTATTGTTAAACTATGCTTTAGTCACTTATTTCATTATTCCGCTATATTTTATCGTTTTTTTTATATTTTTGTTAAATGAAATAAGTTATTGTGTTTATTTTCGTACAGTATAATTAACGCAGGAGATTTAGAGTGTATATAGTAGCTGTGACTGAAATAATGAATGTCGAACACACATTCACAGAGAAAAAGATGTGATACCACGATTTTCAAACAAAAAAGGGTGACTCTGAATAATTTTGGCTTTCTTTCTTTTCCCCCACTTCTTTTTAAGTCTTTCTAATATATCTTTTCGTTTTTCACTCTTTCCTTTTCTTCCTTTTTTTTTTTTTTTCTTGTACCCCATATTAAAATAATTACTCGTAAACAAATAAAAATGTCAAAGACAATTTCCTTTGTCCTCTCCTTCCTTATCTTCAACATGATTTTTCCTTTCTTATTGGCATTCATTTTTTTTTCTTTTTTTCTTGCTTTTATTATCTTTTTTTTTTCTCTTTTTTTTTTTTTTTTTTTTTGCTTCGACCCCCATTAAAATAATTTTCTGTACGTGTATAATTTTGTTAAGGAACTTTCTTTCATATTCTTCTCCCCCACATTTCACATGGCATTAATTTTTTTTTTTTTCTATTTTTCCTTTTTTTTTTTTTTGGGTGAGCAAACGCCACAATTCACATTTTTCTCGACTGTTTTACAAAAATTTTGAAGATTTCTTTTAACCTACAAAACTTTAGGCCCAGAAAGAGCAACCCACAAAAGATGGGTAAAAATATGCAAAAAGAAAGATCATTCAAACCTTCCCTTCCACACTTTATATTAAGCAGATCAAACTACACTTAAATGGTTAGATATATTTCAATCAAAAAAATATATGGTTAGATTTATAGGAATGCAGATGTAGGAGCATAAAGCTCTGCTTGCTGTTGTTTACAATGTTGTTGCTACAACATAAATGTAGTTGTTGCTCTTTATTTTATTGGCGTCGTTTCCTTCAAGTTTTTAAGAGTTTGTCGTTTTCTTTAGTTAGTGTCAAGTGGTGTCGTTTTGACATCTGAGAGAGCCAAGGTTTGTCGTTTAACTCCTTGGTTAGTCACTTGCTGGTCAGGTTTGTATAAAGGGCCTTAGAGCCTTTCATTGTAGGAGTTTTAGGGGATAGAATTTCAGAAAATTGTATTGAAACTTTTTAAAGGAACGCCTCTTCGGAGCTTTGAGCTCATTTAGCCATGGAATTGGCTCAGTTCTTGCTTTCCGCTGCATCAAATGCCAACGCCAATAATACAATGAAGTATACTCGATCGATTTCATTCCAAACTACTGCGTCAACATTGATCTTCTCCCTGCCAAGATGAGGAGGACGCCAAAGAGCGCTAAGAGGACATACCCGTCCTTAGATGCCAGATCAAGGCTGGCACTGCCACGGACATACAAAAACCAAACCGTTTCTAGACTAGTTCCACTAGCTCCACTCCAACCATGCAAATAATCACAAGGCACTTAAAAAGAACCTACCTAAAAAGTTTTTGAGAAGAGAACATTATAGAGCACTGTTTGATAAATCTCCCTATAGCTCCAATGCAGTACCAAAGCACGTGACTAGCTAGTTTATATCCTCCCAAGCTTCTTTAATTTTATTGTTGTTGTCCATAAATAATGAAGACTTTAGGGGGACTATGTGTCTAAATTATAATATATATATATATATATATATATGGATTAAAAGTTTCACTTATTAAAGAGTTTAGGGGTCAATAATATCAATTAACCTTTTCGCTTAGATAGCTTATGGGGCAATTTGGGAGAATTGAGAGGAGATAAATATTCAAGCTCACATGGGGAAATAGTTTTTGTGTTCGACACGCCGAAGGACGCTGAACAAAATTTTAGACATGTTTTTGGTCTTTAGTTAATTTGTTTTAGTTTTAGGTCAAGTTGTTTTGTTATAGTGTCGGTGGAGGAAAATAGCTAGATTTTAATGAGAGAGAGAGAGAGAGAGAGAGAGGGGGGGGGGGGGGAGAGAGAGAAAAAAAGCCGGAATTAAAGGCAAGAAAATAGTATTCTTCACTGCTAACAAATAAAACCGAACGAGTTTTTTTCCCCCCTAAAAAACGTCTCTCGGTACTGATTTCTCCTCGGCACTGATTTTTTCCCCCTAAAAATTGTCTCTTCTTTAGGTGAAGTTGTTTTGTTATAGTGTCGGTGGAGGGAAATAACTAGATTTTAAGGAAATAGAGAAGAAAAAGAAAAGAAAAGAAAAAAGGCCGGAATTAAAGGCAAGAAAATAGTATTCTTCACCGCTAACAAATTACAACTTTGACCGCTAATTATAAGATAATTAGTTTAATTAAAATAATTAATTGTTGAAATAAAAAAAAAATGAATGACTGAATTGGTATATATAGCGTGTTCAATGCACAACTTCATTTCTTAATATTTATGTTTTCCCCCAAAGTTTAAAGGCTTGTTTTCTGGGACCAAGCTATTGACAAATTCTACAAGGTTTTAGTTGTGAAGGAAAAAAAAACTATTAGGAATTATATATATCACCATCTATGTAAGCGTCTACGTAGGAATTATAATTCTCCATATGGCGTTGATTGTGCCACCACGTAAGTATTTACATGATGCTTAGGTGGCTACCATGTGATAGTCATTGGGGGCAAGTTTAAAATATTTATTCACTCTTTTAAATGTAGATAAGAGATTAAGAGAATAATATTAGAGACACCAACTTTTGATTTTTCTAGTACCAACATGTGTCATGTGTGGTATGTCAATTATTAATTTTTTCTTGACAAGTCTTTAGATAAATGTTGCATCAATTAAAATTAAGATGGTTCTACTAACACATACCTTTTGACTCTCTACACCTCCCTTCTAAACACACACCCCTCTCAAATTTAAAATGAAATTTACTTATTTCACATCACTATGTATTTTAAAATTATCACTGCATAATAAATACTCTATAACTTCAAATCACTTTTCACTTTTCACACCCATCTCTTTTTTTTAAATTGAAAATTTAGCAAGAAAAAAAAATTTAAAACAAAACAACAAAAGAAATCCATCTATAAACTATATATAGATATGCATAGTCCAAAGAAAAAAATACAAGACAACAGGGGAAAAAGAAAAAAGCAACGTAAAGCATCAGTTCAACCAAAAAAAAAAAAAAAAAGGCAAACAATTAAATTAGAAGCCAAAGTTTGTTTTTTTCTGGATGAACAATAGCAACATTCAAAGGAGAAAGAAACCAACAAGCAAAAAAACATAGTTGTAAAACTATTATTAAGAAAGATTAACATACCTCAATATCATTTTTTGAAATACTCATTGAAGGGTAAAATTTAAGGTGAAAATTAGCGTTTTGTTATAAGTTTTAAAGTAGTAATACCAATAGATTGTTTATGTGGGAATTTGATATGTAGGTGCGTGTGGAAAGGAAAACAAAAAAAAAAACAAAAAGGAATATAATTGATTTTCTTTTTTATGATAAAATTTTATCTACATAGTTAAGTCTATAATCATTATCCTCTTATATCATTTGTTTGAAGGTTTATTTGTAATTAAAAATTTTAATAAATAAGGAATGTATAAAGTTAAAAGGGGTGTTAAAATTAAGAGATTACACGATCTAATAATAATAAAATGATAACTTACCGTTATATTAAGTGTATTTAAAAAATATTGATGTTAGAATTAATTTGCCTATCACTACTCATAATTGAATAATGCTAACCTTTTCCGATCAATGTGTTGTAACATGATCAGAAATGTAGTTGAGAATTTAAAATGGAAAAACCTAATAAAACAAACAACGGAATTGTTTAGGAAAAAGCTACAGCAGCATAGCTTTTGCCAAAGATCATTCCACATCTCATATCCGTACATGACGTACTTTCAGCATTAATATTGAAATTATTAACGTAGCTCCCCCGCCCCCCCTTCTTCTTCTTTTTTTGCTTAAAAAAACTAGCTGGTTATTTACAAAGCTGTGTCTTTTTGTCTTGATATTTTAGCAAAATTTAGAGAGACAAAAATGGCAACATAATATGTGTCTACTTGTAAGGAATTTTTTTTTTTTTTTTTTGAATAAAACTTGTAAGGAATTTTTCTTTCCTCTGCATGACCTGTTATTGTTATGTCAACAAATTGCAAGTCAATATGTGATAATAAAAGTACAACTTAAGGAGTAAAAAGATAACAACAATACTAAAAAAAACATATGTAATATTTAACACCATTCATTCATTAATAGATGATAAAACGTCTTATATATATGATTTAAAGATGATATTTCTATTTATTAAATAATAATATTTAATACGGATGATATTGGTATCCCAAACATTAATCTTCAAAGCATAAGGCTCTATCAATAAATATTTGGTGGTTGAAGTAGTTATGGCGGTTTTAGATTATAGCCTTACAACGTCTTCCTCATCTAGAATCTGTGGAATAAAAGTCGGTTAATTTTTCTACACCCTCTCCTTTTTCACAAAATATCTAAAAACCACGCGACATTTTTTTTTTTTTTTCAATCTCAAAGATTCTATTCGTATAGAGTTTGTGGAATTTGGCATCATCGCTAACCTATCACCAACATCAGCCACTAAAAAATTCCAGGTCAACGTTCAATTCTTCTCCTCCTATTTACGAAAATGCTTCTAGTTTTCATGCGAAGGTACGTACCCCCATTCCACAAGTTGGCTGGTCAACCACGACACGCGGCATTGCCACGTACCCCAGATATGTATAAATACACCTATACAAATACCTTTGAATTGTCTCGTGAATCTCAATTCAAAAAAACCTCTCCTTTTTTTTCCCTCTCTTCCTCTTTTCCCTTCTTCTTTCTTTGTTTTTGCAAATTAGGATATGTTTTATAAAGCTTAAATGATCGGTTTCCGCTTTATTGTTGTTTTAACCATTTCTACAAAAGTCGTTTTAGATTACCGTTTCTCATAAACAACACAAGGAGTCAGGAGGTAAGCCGATAGTAGTTTTCACGTTCTTGAATACAACACACGCATTCAATCAAGATTCGGAAAACAAATTCTATGGATAAATTCAGTTCTCAACACGAGCGTGTTTTCAACCATTTCGATGCCAACGGTGACGGGAAAATATCGCCATCCGAGCTGCAACAATGTGTTGGGGCGATAGGCGGGGAGCTTTCAGAGGCGGAGGCAGAGGCGGCAGTGAACTACTTGGACTCCGACGGAGACGGATTGTTGGGATTGGACGACTTTGTGAAGTTCATCGAAGGAGGGAGAGAAGAAGAGAAGATGAAGGATTTGAAAGAGGCTTTTAAGATGTATGAAATGGATGGTTGTGGGTGTATTACGCCCAAAAGTCTAAAGAGGATGCTTAGTAGACTTGGTGAGTCCAAGAGTATTGACGATTGTAAGATCATGATCGCTAGATTTGATCTTAACGGTGATGGGGTTCTCAACTTTGATGAGTTTATGGTCATGATGTCGTGAAATGTATTATGTAAATACATCTTTATGTATATATAATATAATTTTTTGTTTTAAAGCTTGCCTCCCATCCCAAGAATAATTTTTTGCTTGGCCAAGAAAACTTTAAGCTACAAGTTTGTTATCCATCCCTATTACAAACCTAGACATGAGATTTTCTTCTCATCCAGCTCCTCACGAATGAAACAACCCTGTGCTTGGTGCGTACTGAGGAGCATGTCACCCCTGCGACTGCTCCGTCGGTAGCTCCTACGTACTATGGCAGTTTTATCACCACTTCCTACATTTTGGGGGGTAAACAATTTTTTTTTTTTTTTTCACAAAATTAAGAAAATTGGAAGCTACTTTGCACACTAACAAATTTAGAGAAGAACAAATGAATTTATAGTGAGGATTAACTTAAGTGGTTCATAGGCAATGACAGAACCAGAAATTTATTTCAGGAGACGTATAATAAACTAAAATTATAATACAACAATCTTATTCGTTCGTTCATTGATATTGATAATTATTATTTCTTCCCATATTTCATCATTATGGATTCTACTTCATTATCAAGATAAATACCGAATAATCTGAAACCATGCCCTTTTTTTTCTACATATATTTTTATCTATTTCAGACGCTATTGGAATACCCATTGTAATTACTAAATAAACATAGCGGCTCGACTCGCCTGTAGACAAATTCGCCTTTTTCATATTGTACTTAGACGTCTCGTGTTTCTTATGGTGCATCTTTTTTTTTTTTTTTAATTATGATTGTTTATTCCATTCAAATGAGTCAACTCTATGGTGCTGGTGAATAGAGAAAAAGTCTCACGTGCTTCTTAGATTATTAAAAAAATGTACATATTTGTTTTAATAAAATTGAGATTTCTTGAATATGAACTCGTCAGAATCTGAACTTCTAAAAAAATTCCAGTAGTCCTGGCATATTCTTCGACAGCTCTCCTATTATTAAAAGCTTTAAATTAAGACTTTGGTTAGAGAAATTATTTATTTATGTACGAAGTTTCGGATTGATTCTTAATGTGTTATGATTGACTCATTGCATGGTCAAACCAATGCGTCTCCATGAAGAAAATATGTAGCAACAAGAATTCATTTGCTTGCCGGAGCTAAAATAATACTTAATGAAATGCTCAGCTCCTCAAACGCCGTTAGGTCTCAACCAGCACCTTCCGGCGTGTCATGGTGCTAGCTTAAGCATCGAGAGTGCCCGCAATGAGATCTGTTGAACAAAGACTTGTCTTTTCACTTGTAGTTATTGAGGCTCTCCAAAACCTCCCTTTGCATCGATTCTGTTTTTTTTTTTTTTTCTTTTTTTTCTTTTTTTTTATTCATTCATTTGGATAACGAAGCCATCGTGACGATGACTCCAATTAATAACATCACTTGATCAATTTATTTAATTAAAAAAAAAAGTAAGGTTAAACTTCTTTCAAACAAAGTCCAAATTGATATGAAGAAGTTTGTGTGGTCTGATAACGTTGAGAGTTCATCTGAAAAAGGCATCGTTAGAATCCGAAACATAGTCTCCACCAAAAACTTTAGGACCAAAAAGTTTATGCACCAGATGCATTTTAATTTGGTGTCAAATCAGATGTATTTGTTAAGATTCTGATGCTTGATGGCTGCGATTCATTGCAGAGCTATTCCGCAGTTGGCAAGCTCTACTTGACAATGAAAATAGAAGCAAGCACATTCTTGATTGTTGAGAAATTCATTGGTCATGTTTGCTAAATTTTTAAACAAGACCTTGAATTCACTTTGGTGGGAGCTGCCGAGCTGGAGCCTATGCGTTCAGCGACAAGGCACAAGCAGTCGGGGAGTCTATGCTCTCTTACGAAAACTTGTCAGCTTGCTTTCCAACTGTTTGGTGATAATATGCCTATTGCCTCCCCTGCATACTGAAAAATTTCATATTGTATGACGGCTGGACTTTATATTGTACTAAAATAGTTACGTTGACACTTCTTGATTTTTAACAAGGTGGCATCCTCTTAACCAAACTTTATTACAATCAAAATAGTATCATTATGCGAACGTGTTAATCTGATTACTTTTGAGATGTCGAAGGGCCATGTAAAGTGACCAGAGATTAGCTCTAGCCTCTTCTCTTGTAACCTTTTTTATTACGTGAAAAAAGTGTCATTAAAATATTGTAGAAGTCAAGGGTGTGAGGAGTAATTTTTCTTATGGAGTTGTCTAGTTATTCTTAAGCACATCTACGTCTATTGGTGCATCCACATCTATTTTGTGATGGATATAGGCGAAACAGAAAAGGATTAATCACATGCTTCTTGGATGCTTGTGGATGAATGATAATTTACTATTTTCTTGGATTATATAAAAGTTAACTCATTAGGGATTCAGGTTGCAATTAACTTTAAAAAATTCCAATGGTCCTCGCATCTTGGGCAGCTCTCCTATTAAAAGAAAGCTTCAGTCTAGACTCTGGTTCAGTTTTCTTTGTTTATAAAATAAATTTGTTACAAAATTCTGAACCATTCTTAATGAGATAATATTATACAATACCACCGGTATTAAGCACCATCTATTAATTGATATAAAAAGAGGATCCATTTATATAAGACCCATATATAAATAGGACTCGCATTTTAATAGTGGTGTTTATGATCGATGGTGCCCTTAAAAATTTTCTTCCTAATCAATGGGCTAGGTTAGAATGACATGGTCAAAATAATGCGCGTCTCGATGAAACAAAACAAGAAGAAATCATGTGAATGAAAAACAAATGCAAGAACAAACAAACAAACAAACAATGACCACTGAACCTATTTTCCAGAAACTACAAGACAAGGCCCCAACAGGGAAATTTAAACAAACTAGGAAAGCCAAAGGAATGGCACTGAGATTTTATTACTTAACAAAACAGAGAGTACATAACTGAAAATAGCCCATATTATGTGCAACTCATGCTCTTATCTAGATATATACAGACACATAAATAAAACTTGAAAACTTTTCAAAACATTAGAAAATAGACTATTCTTAAAATGCTCATTTTTCACATGTTGTTGTTTGCAGCTGCTTTCATTAGGGGCTTGGAAGAGCTCTCATTCATCAAACTACACTCTCCTTGTGGCGAATCTTCAACAAGTCTCGTCAACTTATCGACGATCTCCTCTGCGGCGGGTCTCAAAGCCGGGTCTTCCTCTACGCAAGCTCTTGCGAGGTTCGCCAAAGTAACGGCGGCATCGAAAGAGTAGTTTTCTCCCAATGCACTGTCCATCCACTCCCTTAGCTCCTCTGCGTTTTCTGACTCCAATATGAACCTGATCTTCTCGGAGAGCCGAACCCCGCATTCTCCTTTCTCATTAGGCCTTGTTATTGGCGTTTGGCCTGATAAAACCTCAAGCAAGACCACGCCATAAGCGAATATGTCAGTCCCTGGGGAGACCACTCCTTGGTGGATGTACTCAGCAGCCAAGTAGCCTTGGCTCCAAGATGAAGGATTGGTGCCGGAGCAATTTAGAGGCTCTGAAGTCATGTCGTCTTCGACGCACTTTGCCATGCCGAAATTCCCAACCTTCGCATTGAATTCCTCGTCTAAGAAAATGTTCCTGCTCTTGATGTTTCTGTGGACATAACAAGGGTCCATTATATGGTGCATGTACTGCAAGGCCATGGCCACATCAAGGCATATCTTGAGTCTTTGGCTCCATGTTAGGAAACAATAACACGAGGCGATAAACTGGTTTTTTATGGCCAATCCGCCGTGAAGCCAATCTTTTAAGGATCCATTTTTGGCATACTCAAAAACCAGAAACGAATCATGACCACCCTCTTCAGTTAAACATATCCCTGACAACCTTATTATGTTGGGGTGAAGGTGAATCGCATCATTGAAAAGCCCGAATTCGATTTTGGGGACGGCACCTGGTCGTATCCGCTTTATTGCCAAGTTCTTCCCATTGAGACGGCCATGGTACACAGAGCCCTCAATTTGGTTGCTGGAGCTGAAATCCTCCGTGGCTTTACTCAGCTCCTCAATCGTATAGGTCTCAACCAGCGACTTTCGGGGTGTCGTGGTGCTGACTTGAGCGTCGAGAGTGTCCTGATGAGATCCCTCGAACGACACCTTCTTATCGCTTGTGGTTCTCACACTCAGGTTCAATTGTTGAAGCTCCAAGTCCCCTCCCTTGCATAGATTCTGCTTCTTCTTCATCTGGATCACCAAGAAAGCTGCCGCGACCGCGATGCTGACCCCAACTAAGATCCCGCTAAGCGCAATGTACAACCCGATACTCCTCATCTTTGACTTCTTCTTGTGTGGACTAATGACGGGGGATACCTTTCTCCGGAAAACCCAAATTGGGCTCGCGGGGTCTTGCCAAGGAACCGAGAATAGGCTTACTACGAACCGGAACAAGCAGAGATGTAAAAGGTGTCAAGCTTTCTTGATCATGCCTAATCGCTCCTAAAACCGATCCGTTATTCGCAGAGATGATAGCTTCTCTAGTGGTATTAAACTTAACTGCTAAATTTGAAATTGTATCACCTTGAGACACTGGATAAGTAAGAAAGAGTCTGGATTGGACAACTTCAGATGAAGGACAAGCACAAGGAATCGGAATCACTAACCCGACTTTATCGCCAAGATTCCAAGGTGACACACCAGGATTTTTGTCTTTAATGGCTTTACAACTCGTTAAGCCCTCAAGAGATTCAGCAATCCCGGAAAAGCTCTCACCCTTGACAGCAGTTTTCGCCAACCGAGCACGAAAAAGCCCGCCCAAATCGCAGTTACACTCGATCGGAATCAGCAGAGGCTGATCTTTGGGGAGAAACTCGGTGTTGGTAGAGAAACCATTCGCTTCCGCAACCTTGCGCCTGGTGATGCCGAGGTAGGAGGTGAAGTTGGTGAGAGAGGAGAAGAATGAGTTGGTCCGGAGAATCGCAAAAGTCTCGCAGTGGCTCAGAAGCGAGGCGTTTTTCTCATTAGTAGAAGTGCAGTGAAAGGCAGAGGAGGTGTATTGATCTGCTGGAGATGAGGAGGACGAGTCGCAGCTTATTAAAGGAGGAGTGCTCTGGCCATTTGTGAATGACGAGACAAGTAGACACATTAAAAGTACAAAAACTTTCAAGTAGTAGTAGTAGAGCTCACTGATCTTAGCAGCCATTCCCATAAACCACCACCACTGCTCACTACTCAACATAGAAAATCTCTCTCTCTCTCTCTCTCTCTTTCTCTCTCTCTATATATTTATGTATATATAATGAAGAAAGCTTTATTTGTGGCTTTTGGCCGGTGGATATTTTGGATCCATATAGGAGAATTTATATGGTGTCATAAAATTAAGAATACTTAGCAAAGCTGTTTCTGGACAGGATTCTTGGGGATGACAAAGGGCTCTCTCTCTCTCTCTCTCTCTCTCTATATATATATATATATATATAAATGTTTACTCTGATTTTCCAGCTGATCAAAGGGGTGGATACCTATTGGCAATTGCCAGTGATCATAAATAGCGACCACTTTTCTAACTGGTTGAAGAGTTGAGAGCCTTCTTGGGCAACAAATCAAAACCAGCTTTTTATATATATATGCACTTCTGCATGCTAATTAAGACAATTTTTTTATTTTATTTTATTAGCTTTTAAGGAAAACAAGTACATTTATTTTGTTCCATGTCTAGAAATCTGAAATGGTGTGTTATTCAAGTTCATTTACATATCTAAACATTCATGTACAAGCGGATTTTACGCTACTATACGGATCTTCTAATACGAGGCATGAGTTTATATATATATATATATATATATATATATGATGGTCCACTTTTTGTACTTGAATGTAAGAGGTTTTCGATGAAGATATGGTCATACCCAAAAATCTTTTATCAAGCGATCTTGTGCACAAATATTGTGAAGAATCGAGAATGTTTGAGAAAAATATTGCATAATATTAAAGGAGTGATTTTGAGCAAACATGTGTATAGTTAAAATGTTTTTTTTTTTTTTTTTTTTTTGTATATAGAAAGAATACGTGTAATCATTTTGGAATGAGACAATAATTGAAAGTGATATATAATAATTTTTGTGAAGGAAAAGGGGCGGGGTGTGGATAAAAATGATGTGGAATTGAGAGGTGTAGAATTTGCATGCAGAAAAGAAAAGAAAGAAATATGAATATGCAAATATAGTCGAAGAGACACCAATGCTTGTTAAAGCACAGGCATGAAAAGAAAAATCTATGTGGCCTCAGAATTGATAGGTCAAACAGGGCATGAATGCCCTAAGTTGACAAGCACCAACCTCCTCACAAGATTAGCCAATCCCCTTCAATTTTCACGTACTATACGTTCTTGCTAAATCATTACAAAACGCAATAGCTGTTTTCTAACATTATTAATCTTTCGAAAATGTGCTCAGCTCCCTTTTTAAATCTTTATTCGGTTAATATGTTGTGTGATGTTCCATGCATGATACATAACATATAAAAACTAGTCACATCTTAATTAAGATTGAGTTAAGTCATTTCAACTCTATTAGTTGGTATAGAATAGAGATAAGATGAAACCAATGACTTTTTTTTTTTAATCCTTTTTTTGGATTGTGGATAGATGATTTCTTTTCAATTAAAGAAGTTTTTCAATAAATAGCTTAAGTTTTATAAAATTAATAAAATGACCGTTTTTCAAAAATTATCAATCATGATATAATAGTAATTAATCGATGTTAATATATATTAGTCAGTATGATCAATCACTAATTAACGATCATTTTTTTAAATTAAAAAAAATCACTTCTTATCTAGAAATTTCATATTTTTTTTTTCAAATATGAAATGTATCAATAGAGCTGAGTATTAAAAACAAAAATTATGAAAATTTTCAATAAAATAAAATAAAAAATGGATTAAGACCAAGGCAACTGCCTTAAGTATAAGAAAGGCATTGAGGGCAAGGAAGCATCCTAACCTCTATAAAAAAAGAAAAATCCTTGAGATCTGTGCAAAAAGAGGTCTCCCAAGGCTTTTGTAGAAAATTAATTTTTTTTTTTTTTTTTTTTGGTGGAAAGCAGAAAATCCAACTTGAAAGTGAACTCAAAAAGCTTTTTCATTCCTCACTGTCCCATGTTTTTCTAACTTTTCTGTGTGTATATTGAGATGAATAATTAATAGACTAATAGTACAATGTGTACACTGGCCCTCTTTGTGCAAACCCGACTAGTGAAGCTTCCCCATTATAACAGGCCACAAAATTGGATTCACTAGAAATTCACCATTTGTCCACTTTTAGCACAACTTCCCATTTAATTCTCTCGATGATTTAAAAGATGTTTATAAGTACTAATTATATTATTTTATTAGATGAAAAAGAACCCTATAAAGTAATCTCAAATTTCTTTAGGTTTTGGTTGGTTGATATATACTTATTATGCATGAAATGTATGAATGTCTTTTCCTTTGACGCTAAAGAGCAGATAGAAAAATGTGATGTACTTTCTCTTGTTTAAAAAAAAAAAATTTCCAAGTACCAATGAACCGATTTCACCGAAAGTCGATTGTTGAGCTTGAGGCCACGCACGTGATGGCACATGACAACCACTAATTACCTTAATTAAAAGAAAATTTAGGGACACAAACTTGGGACTCTACAGCTTTGCCTCAAATGAAATGTCATGATTTTTTTTTTTTTTTTTTTGAAAGGAAATGTCATACATTTTAGTTTGTTAAAAATTGACACAAAATCTTGTTAATAATCTGTCATCAGATTTAGCCAATAATTTTACTAATCTACGACTAAAAAAGAAATTCATACCTAACACAACAAGAGAAAGGTGTCCATTCCTCCGTATTTTAGTCAAACTACACATATTCGGTCTTTTTTATTTTTTTTTTATCAAATCATGGTCACGTGGATGATATAGATGGGCAATGCTCTGCTCTCAAAGTCTCAAGAAATGTGACACAAGATATATATATATATATATATATATATGGTAGCGAGAGAAATATACGAAACATGAATGTATTGGCTGAGACGACGTATCAAAGAAAATTCTGAGGCTTCGTATAATCGCATTCACTGCAAATATTTGCATTTGCATGGAAACGCCAAACGAATCTGAGATCATGAGAAGCAGACTCGACTCGAGCATCAGGATTAAGGCAATTTAATATATACATACATACATGTATACATGTGTATATATATTCATGCACTGGAGCTAAAACGATGATCAGGAATAATTTCTCTGTGACGAAAACGAAAAAAATGTTCAGTCTGCGGGATTCGCTTCGTCAAAAACGCAGACACGATGGAAATCTTTTTACATATCCTGCTTTAATTAAGAGTTCAAGCAAGATTTGGGGTTCTGGGATTTTGGCCTTGGTTCTAGTGCACTACAGACAACTCCAAACCATTGAAAAAAATAATCCTAATTGTTTCTAAATTGCCTCCACAAACACAATGGGATGTGGGAATCGTTCGGCTAATCATAAATTGTAAGTATATTTGTTTTACCTTGAAAAAATTAGGTTGAGTGACATTTTTTAATCATCTAATTTAATATATGGCTCAATTTTTTTTTATTTAGTCAATCATTGATTGGGTCAATCAATGATCAACCATAAATTTGATGATCGACTAATGATCAATCACTAATGGACTATAAAATTTAGTTATTTTCGTACGTTACGGTTAATCAATAATTGACAGTATATTAATCATTGATTAATTGATTAACAATTTTAAAAAATTAATTAATCATTTAAAAAATAATTTTTTAATTAATTTTTAAAAATGTCGATTATTTATTAAAAAATTTCTTTAAAAAAAAGACTATTTAGTTATAAACTCCTTTTACATTTTCTATTAATGAGCATGTTTCGAAGCATCCTTGATTCCGTGGCATAAAAAAATCAAAAAGCAAAAATTAAAAATTAAAATGTCCCTTTCTCTTACACTACTTTATTAACTTGGGAAAAAAAAAAATTAGAATCTAAAACTCTAGACCCTCCTGCTTAGCCCCAACCGAGTTGACAGTGCTTCTTATATTCACGTGTCAAAATGTTCTCTATATTTATGAGTGGGATTTTAAAATGGATTTAGAGATAAATAGCATATTTTTAAAAGAAGTTTTTTAACAAACCGTCAAAAAGTTTTTAAAAATTAGTTAAAAATATCATCTCTCTTTTTAAATGATTAATTCATTATTGATTATATAACATTGTTAATTTGGTAAATCAGTTATGACCATAGCGTAAATCATCAACTTTTAAGTCAATCATATATGGAAAAAATCCACATAACCATTTTGCTAAATTAAAAAAAAAAATAGCTATCTATTAAATTGAGTGATCAAAATAAACCACCCACCTTAATTTTTCATGTTAAATCACATGATAATTTTTGCCTTTTTAATTAGAAAAGCTTGAATTTTTTCTTCTTTTTTTTTTGGCAACAAAAAAGGTCAGTGACCCTAGGTCTTCACAGCTAACAAATCCTAAGATTCAAGAACAGACAGCATATAGTCTTTCTTATCAAAAGCTAGACTCTATATGCGTCATGACTGAACCGGAGACCTAATAGAAACGAAAACTCTAAATAGGCCTTCCTTACCAAACCACCACCACCGGGGGCTACAGAAGGGTGGGGGCTACAGAAAAGCTTCAATGAACACCTGTAAAACATGCCTATATTTATTTTCTAATATAAAACATGCATATTTATTCCTTCACAATGTTTATCCTCGTACGACTAAATTTTGCCCAGGTCTATGAGAATTTGTTGGTGTGAGGATATTTTTGCGGCATATTCGTAATAGATCAAGGTCGATGTGGTGGGCTGAAGTGGGCATGAGTGTCAAGGTCGCATCGTGCTCGAGTCCAACGTCGGGGTTGGGGCCGGGGCCGGGGCCAATGCCAAGGTTGAGACTAGGCAAGGTTGGAGTTGGAGTTGAGGTCAAAGTTGGTTTGAGACAAGGATTGGGACATAGGAGCACTTAATATTTTTATAGAAAACAAAATCCAGAGACACTTTATACCATTTTCACCTTCTTTTTTTTTTTTTTTTCTTGGCGCCATTTTTTGGAATCCAAAACAAGAATATTTAATATTTCGAACTTCGTTTTCTTTCCACTGAAAAAAAATTGGTCCCAAAAGTTGGCCACTAGAAACTAAAGCTGAGATTCAGCAGACGCAACAGATTTAGTGAACAGTTGTATTTCGAAATGTTTACATCACTTGAAAGCTAGATTAGCTTTATTGCGTTCAGAGAGAGACAACACTTGTGAATAACGTATCAAAATCGAAACAGTAATTTACACTCTCAAAACCTGTATCGATTGGAAAATACTTTCCCTTGTAGCACCACGCAAGTACGGGCATCAATCGATGCTTTGGGTTTCTTCAACGCTGTTTCTTAAAAGGGATATTACATGGGCAGGCTCAGCAGCTCCAAACACTGAACTCCCTGCTACAATGCAGTTTGCTCCTGCTGATGCAGCCATTTCGATCGTTGAAGGCCCTAACCCACCGTCTACCTGCAAAATGAAGTTGAACTTATTTCAGTTGCATTGATCCCGTGAAACTCGCACTGCAAACGGAGAGATACTTATTCAGTCTCAAGTACACCAAGGCAAACACGCAACAATGTGTGTGTAAACAGAAAAAACTTATTCTCAGTTAAGTTGAGCCGCGTAGCACAAGCACCGGGTGCTGGTAAATTTTAAAATAAAACTACTAAAATATGGAGATTGTGGTTCTTAATGTGTTCCTTTTATTGTCAGAACAGATGGACTCTGCATATATATAACTGAGAAAACGAAGGTAAGAAGGGAGACTGAAGGAAAATGGGAAAGTGATCCAAAGGCCGACCAGGAGAACCTGAAGCTACACCAAATAGATAGGAAACTAGCAGTCGTGTGGTTTTGGAACACGAGGGCAAGCTAAGTTTTAAGCTTTTACATTCCAACATACAAACTGAAAAGAAACTTTTCCACAATACTTGTTATGTTCAAAGTTTTCCTAAATGCTTTCAAAAGATCCCGAATGTTTCCCAATAACGTTCTGGAGTATAATACATCCTGAAGTCTCATTGAGGATGTAATTTCAACTAGCTATAGTTAGCAGGGGAAAAGGTAGACTCATGAGCATATCAGACAAGGCATGGATGAGTGCGAATGGCTAACAGGGATGGACTTACCTCGATATCAAGTGCAGGGTACTTCTTTCTCAATGTGCGGACCTACATTAAGGAATGAAGAAAGAACATAATTTTGACAGTAGAAAAGGAAGCTTGTCAAGGAAAATAAAAGAGAGAATAAAGTTTTAAAAAAAAAATAGAACGAAAAAAATGGCACCTTATCCATCATTTCCGGCATGAACTTCTGCCCGCCAAAACCAGGTTCAACAGTCATAACAAGGACCATTTCCACAGGATTTTCTCCTTCAATCTGTAGGGTAGCAAAATTAATCGCAAAAAGAGGGTTCTCCGAGGTCGTGTAAAAAATACTAACCGACAAATGCATTACCAATAAACCTTTGTTTTATCCTGAATCTTGATTAGAGTTAGTTATAGAAGCGTGTCTTAAACCAATATTGCAAACAAAGTTAACGATTGAGAAGGAAGAAAAAAGGGCGCACCAGAGGATAAACTTCTTCAATTGGTGTCCCAGGCTTTAAGGCCACGCCGGGCTTCATGCCCTTTGACTTTATTCTTTGGACAAGTTCTTGCCAATTTTCTACCCAAATTAATAATCAAACAGATAAAATCACTAGACCAATCTAAAACGCAAGCAAAACAGAAACTAAACAAGAAAAACATCATAAATGAACAACAGCCCACCTTTGGAAACCTCAACATGGAAAGTAAAACCCGAAGCACCAGCTTTCCCCATAGGCTCAACATAATCAAGAGGATTTGTGACCATAAGGTGACAATCCAAATACGCTCTATATATATATATATATATATATATATATACATAACAAGCAAAACACATTCAATGTTTAGTCCACAAAATTAAAATGTGAAGATGCCCCAATCACAAATTCTCAAACGTAGGAACATAAAAGATCTTACTCGGAGTGCTTTCGCAAACTCTCAATGACCGGTGCTCCAATAGTAAGATTTGGGACAAAGTGGCTATTTGGGCAAAAACGATGAAACATATTAGACCCTTTACAGTTAAGTATCTAAAACCACAAAATCCCACAATAATCATCAAGATTGGCAACTTAATGGGTTATTTTGAATGAATTTTATTACAAAAATCAATCGAATAAAACCAAAAGGAATTGGATGCTGACTATCATAAAACAAGAATGAAAATCCATAATTTGTTATAATTACCGGTGAATAAAAACATAAATAATCATATTCAACTTCAAAAAAAATATTCAAACCAAATAAAACAGAAATGATCAAACCCGAATACTATGCAGCTAAAAACATAGGCAGGAAGGTAACAACACAAGAAATCCATCAGAGCCTACCCATCCTGCAACATTAAACAAGACAAATAAATTAGTCAGCTTTATTGAAAATTACGGGGGGGGAAAAAATTGTAGGAAGGAAAAGAGTACCATGATGTCCATGTGGAGCCAATCGGCGCCGCAATCGAGCATGCGTTGGGCCTCCGACGCCAAATTGGCGAAGTCCGACGACAGCATCGAGGGTGCTATTTTCGCCGCCACCCCCATTCTCCAATCACCGCAGCCTCTCTTCACCTACCCAATCACAGTTTTTTTTTTTTGGTTCCCCTCCTTCAACGCCTTTTACGGGTGTTTGGTAATGGCGTAATGGGTGTTTTTGGATTAAGCTTGGTAGGTGGTTTTTGTTTATTTATTTATTTAACTTGGGAGTGAAACTGCGTCTTATCACCGCTTGGGTTGCATATTCATCTTTTAAAAGGAATTTTTTTTTAATTTTAAAATAGAGTATTTTCATTTTGAGAAGATGGTGTTTAGATATGTAAAAAATTTTCTTTTTGAAAACAAAAGGTTGTTTGGAATGAGAAGAAAATGGTATTGGGAATTGTGTATTGTGAAAATATTTAAAAAAAATCGTTTTCTTTTTCAAAATAGTACAGTACAAAGTAAATTTAAAAATGAGATAATTTTTCTTTTTCAAAATGAGAGAGAATGATAAAAAAAGTTGGGACAAACACTTTTTTGTAAAAATTTTCCAATCTCAAAAAATGGACATGTCATCCAAACATAAATCTCTTGTCCTATCTTCTTATTTCAAAGATTGTCCCATTAATAGTATTTTAACAAACTCATCAATTTGTTTAATAATTTTTAATGTTTATTATTTTTTAGGATAAATTGTTAGGTTTGTCTCTAAACTAGAGATGACAATGGGGTGGGGTGAGTGCAAGTATGCCTCCCTTGCCCCCATATCCGCCTCCCTTTTTACCCTCATACCAGTCTCTATAACCGTCAAATTTAATACGGGTGCGGGAATGAGTAATACTCACTGGGGGTTCTATACTCATACTTTACTCATATATCTATCAAGAATTATTTAAAAAATAAAATAAAATAATTTCTATTAAAGTTTTCATAAATTTTAATAACATAGTCATAATTGAAAATGAAACTAAAATATTAAAAATAAATCTAAATTTTATAAATCCAAAAAACTAAATTCATAAAGTAAATAAAAACATTAAAACACTAATTTTATTCTTCTTATTCTATTATAAGGGAAATATGCAAGGTGGGTGTGGGTATGAGAGAGCTTTCCCCACCCCTATCCCGCATCCACGTGGACGGTTAATCTTAACCCCCATATCTGCCCCCACACTCATATAATATTCCCCATACTCACCCAATGAGGGGCGGGTACCCTCACATGTGGGTAAAAATGTCATCCATACTCTTGAACTTTTAATTTTGTGTAATTTTGATCCCTGCATTTTTTTCGTAGCTGGAATGTCCATAAACTATTAAAATATTGTTATAATAGTCATTCAAGTTATTTTTTAGACAGAATCTATTAGCTAACATCACTTTTGACAAAATTACTAATGGATTCCATCTAATAATTAACAAAAATAACTATTGTAACAACATTTTAATAGTTTTGGGTCATTCCATGTTCTTTTCTTTTATAGTTGGAATGACAATAAACTATTAAAAACGCTGCTACAATAGTCATTTCCGTTAATTTTTTGACATAATCTGAAGTTATTACCACTTTTTAACTAAATTACTAACAAATTCCGTCCAAAAATTGACGGAAAGGACTATTATAATAACATTTTAAAAGTTTAGGGGCATTCCAGTTATCAAAAAAAGTTCAGAGACTAAAATTGTACAAAATTAAAAGTTTAGGGATTCAATGAGCAATTTACCCTTTTTTTTTTTTATGTTTGAATTTTTAAATTCAAACAATATGAAATAATCTTATTGGGAGAGAGCCAATGGAATAGGAAATCCAGGATAACATATCTCAACTCAGAGTGAAATGTGATATTACCGCTAAACTACGCCTTCAACCACAGTCAGGTAAGTGAGTTTGTTTAAAGACTTTTTTAGTTTTTTGCCTAGACACCCCTCAATTTTTTGAATTTGCCAATTTTAATATTTAAATTTTCTTCTTAGCAATAAATCTCCTAAACTTAAAATTTTTTACACTGTCAATCCTTCTTTCTTAAAAATGTTAAATTTTGGATAGTTTGTTGCAGATGACTAGCCCATTATAATCCAAAAAGGCATTGATAATATTTTTTACTTAATTTCAATGTAAATTTATTTTAAAACTTGAACCTCATTCAATTATAACTCAAACTAAACCTAAAATTCAAAAGAAATTTATATTGAAATTAAGTAAAAATGATCAATAATGTCTTTTTTAGACCTCATGTGCAAGCAATATATTAAAAAAAAGGTCTAGAATTTAATGAATTTGAACAAGAAGGATTAATATTGTCAAAAATAAAAGATCAATGGACTAATTGTGAAGAAAAAATTTAAAGCTAAATTATCAAATTCGAAAGGTCAATCTAGCTGCACAAAATAGCCGGGTTGAAAATAATGACGACTTTGTGCATCTCATAGGCTACTTCCTAATGGGCTGGATTTATGAGGGACAGATCCAAGTTTTCAATGGGCCTTCAGTGTATAAGAGAAAACACCTAAATTATATAAGTTTAAAAACAAGTAACATAACACAAACTATTAATACTAGGCTAATATGACGTAAAATTGTACTGAAATTTATATTGGTCAAGAGGAGAGAATATATGTCAAAATGAATAAAAAAAAAAGTAGTTATTTAGATAATTTTCTCTACTTTGTATAATATAATGGGCCATCATCTTTTTTGTTGGGTTATAAGTAGCTAGAGTTGTAAATATGAGTCGAACTGTCGTGATCTAAGTGGTCGTAGTGGTTTTTGTGAGCCAGATTGGACCGTGAAAGAGAAATAGAGGCTCGGTCCAACCTTAACACTCCGTTTGGTAGGAACAAAAGAAAAATAGGAGGAGAGAAAACTTTTTAAAAAATGAAAAATTGGAATGATAGAAAATAAATAAGTTTTCCTCTATATTGTTTGGTAGATGAGAGAGAGAAAATGAAATATTTATACAATTACTATTTTATCTATATCCTAATATTGTTTCACTTTAGATATAGCGATAAAAAAAATTAATATTATTTATGATAAGGGGAATTTTGATGTTCCTCTAATTTTTTGAATGATTAAAATCAGTGAGTTCCACTGTAATTTTTGTTCACCAAATTTTATTTTTCTTCCCCTTTGCCTTCTTACCAAACACCCTACTCCACCAATTTCTATCCAATTTTCCATATTTCTTCTTCCTTCCTCCCTCGTTTCCATCCTACCAAACCCAACATAAATCGCGACAGGCAAAATGCAGGTCAGACCGGTCAGAATATTTTATATTAAAAAATAAAAAGATCACGCGGATCGGTCGGTCTGCCACGAATATCAGAATGCTAGGTCTAGCCCGGCCTGATCCATATCCTTTTATGGGTTAGGCTTAAATTGGGCCTAATATGCATGTAATGGGCCGGTCCATTTAACCAGGGCCATAGTTATTGCTCGATGTGTAGCTATAGGTGAGGCTAGGAATTCAACATCTATTTTGTTTTGTGTAGTGCTAGACACCAATTTTAATTCTAATTTTTTAAATACCAATTAACTTATGTGTCATCTTTTCACTAATAAATATAATCAATTTATGTGGTAATGATATAACCGCTTATAAATAAAAAAATGATAATTCATATTATATTTATATTTATTGATACTCAAAAATAGATATTTTTCTTTTGTTTTATTTGCAGGTCTTTCATTGAGAGAGAGAGAGAGAGAGAGAGAACACGAAGGTGTCGGGTAGCATGAAAAGGACAAACAATGACCAATGACATGGTCGTTGTATATGGTTCCAAAGTTCTATAGTGTGTGTTGATTTATGCATACCTTATTCAAGTATTGTAATTAGTAAAACTGTGAAGATGTTAAATCAAGGCAATCATCATAATATAAAAACGGGAAAACATATGGCACTTTTGCCTAAGATCAGAGATTTTTTTTTTTTCTAACTATTGAAATATATTTTTAACTGTCGGATTTATAAGTATATTTACTACAATAATACACATACGACATTAAGTATCGTTATTAATAAATCTCATCATTTATATTTAATCTTACGGTTAATTGTTATGTTGACAATGAAAAAAAAAAAACAATTATTATTTTTTAAGCGTCTGTTTGGTTCGACGGTTAGAGTTGAAATTTTTAAATTATATTTTGTTAACTTTTCAAAAACTAGTTATAATTTTTGTTGACCTTTTAGAAAAAGACAAAAACTGAGATGAAAAAATTGAGTTGAAACTAAGATACTAAACGAAGGCTAAATAATAACAAGAGTAATGCTAAGGACATGAACCTTAATCCCAATTTTTTAAATCCAACTTATCATGTGACGTTGGTCGGTGGGGTTGTTATATTTTTTATGACAGATGCTTTTAACTAATAGGGTAATCATATCAATAAAAAAATGACAATTCACATATCACTTAAAATGATACTCAAAAGTTAGGATTAACATTAATATCTCTGAAATTTTTCTAATAATAATAATCGTAAGTTCTCTCTCTTAGGAAAAAAAAAATTCAAAATCATAACTACATTCGATATTACGCTTTTTTTACTGTCACATTGTATTTGAATTCAGAGTACAATAAACTTTTTTTTTTTTTTTTTTAAGTATGTTCAAATAACAAATTTTGAATAAGATCAAACTTGTAGAGACTGTCGGTAGTTGATCAGCATTAGAATTTTTTTCTACCCCTATTTAAGAATTTAAAAGAAAAAACAAACAGGAAATCTTGAAAACTGAGAGGAAGTAAAGCCACGTGGACGACGCAGCCCCATATGAAAATTCCGAACTATAAATAAAATGTGTTTAATTTGATGGATCGAAACTATTAATATTGTATTCCAAATGCTTAGCATAAGATATTCATTGATTAATACAATAACACATGAATGAATATGATACAACTCCAACTCTACCGCATAAATATCTTTCTTTCTTTTTTTTTTTTCTCCTTATTTTTCCATATAAATATATATATATATATATATTTTTTTTTTTTTTTTGTTATGACTGGTTGAGACAAGACAATGACATGCATGGGAGAGGAGTGATTAATGAGGCGCACCCCATACAAAAGCCACGACGCGCACAACACACGTATTCATCCCATAATATATAAAAAAACAACATGACCGAAAATCACTTGTCAATGTTAGAGCATCTTAATTGAATCAATCGACTATGTTTTGATATTTTAATTTTTTTTTTTAAAATATATTCTATAACATCATATTGTATTTACAAATTCCAAAATTTAATAATAATATTCATTAGAATTTAACATAAAGCTAACATTTCAAATATATCATTGTTACATTTTTTTTTTTATATCTAGTAAATTCATATATAATATCGACATTGATACATATATATCGAAGTCGATCATTTGGAATAGTAGATTCGTTTAATGTATAATTGGGACAAAGTCAATTGTCTTATTCCCAAACGCCCATGTGTTCGTTAGACCTCCTCACGCTTCTGCATGCCATTAACCCCTTTTGTTTTACAATTATTATAGGTGTACGTGTCGCTCCATGCCACCGCCCCCATCTGTTTTTCTATATCATCGTCATCATTTCATTGATTAGCTTCCAGCTACATTTTCCTTATCGTTACTGTTATTGTTATTATTATATTATTATTATTATTTTGGATCGGGTTGTGAAGAACATACGAGATCAATTATAACTTGTAGTTTTCAAAATTAATTTATTGTTGACATAAAAATGATCAAAAACGTTTTTATACCTAAAAAACTTCAAAAATGTCAAAATCTTAATTTTAAAAAACACGAACGTATACTAATTACCGGAAAAAAAAATGGTATTTTTATATGATGTCTAATTGTATCCGTGAGCTCAATTTTATAAACTGGATAAAAGGAAGAGTAGAGCACGTGTTTAAATTTATGTTAGAACAAGTTTATTTTGTTAGTGGTAGTTATTGACATGTATCATGTTTGACTCCTTGTGCATATCTTTGGAGAAATATTGGTATCTAGTTGGTGAAATTCTTAACTAAGATATGCTTAAGGTGGTGTGTCTACATAAATTATCAGTAATATTTTTCTTTATTTCACTTTGGTTTCCCTCTATAACGTTTTACAAAGAGGCACCTCGACACGTTTTTGGGACATCCACACCAAACTTTTATCTATTTCCTTTTTCAAAAAAATTAAATTAAATTAAGAAAATTCAAATTTAATATCTTATAATAAAATTATCATTAAATTATATATTTTCACGACCCAAATTTTTATATACCGCATTGATAACGTTTGTAACGTTTGTAATTTTTATATACCCAAATTTAACTTTTTTTTAATGAATAATTTGACCATTTTTTTGTGACCAAAAGTCAGTCCAACTATTTGAGGAGGACAAACCAGTTATTATTCCTTTCATTCTCTGCCCTATGTAGCAAACCAAACACACGGTTGCGTTTTTGTTCTCAAAACATGTGAAAAGCTTTTTGTTTGCCGACACTATAACTTTATCTGCAATTATATGGTAAATCCTAGCACTTTGTTTTAATTATTATACAATTCATTTGAGTCGCATTTCTCTCCACTAAATAGAGTAAAAAAGCAAAACAATATTATAATGTTTATACCAATTAATTAAAATCAACTAATTTGGTAAAGTGGAGTTAGTTGGATTTACTTCTAATATAATAATGTGTATATATAACTTTTCATAAGAAGCACGGGTCCCGATTTGCATGTCATTTCATGGTCAATTTGGTGTTGCCCACTAAACAAAAATAGGATTGTAATGGATAACTAACAACTAAAAAAATGTAATTAAAGTAAGTGGTAAAAGGTACAAAAAGTAAACAAAATATTTTATATTATGCAGCTGGTATTTCCACATGCATAACATGGTCATTCCAGATGCAAAATCAATTAGGTTTCTCTAGGGACACTTTTTGAGTTTACATTTTTTGTTTTATGTCTAGAGTAATTGGTTCAGATAATCTCTGAATTTTTTAAAAGGTGACAGTTTGATTCCTATTCTTTTTTTTTTAATCAAGATGATCCTAAACTCTTATTTTTTGGTCATCATGGTCATTTATATTAAAATCCATTAATTTATAACAGAATAAAAATATATTTTAGTAATTTACTAATATTTAATTTAATTTTTTTTAAAAAAATTAATCTTTCTCTCTTTCCTCCAAATCAAAGCCCAGATTCTCTCACTCTCTCTCTCCTCGAAACCAAAGCCCATATCTGGGGCCAAGATCAAAAAACGGGGGCGGGGGCAAGCTTGACGGGGGGGGGGGAGAACCAAGATCGGAGTGCTCGGACAGCAATGGGGTTTGGGGAGGACCCAGTTCGGTGTCTGGGTTTTGAGTCGAGCTTGGTGAGGGCAAAGATGGTTGGGGGGATGGGGAGGCTCGATGACGGCGAAGACGGGGGGACTTAGATCGGTGATTCTGGGGGACAAGGGGGAAACTTTGATATGGGTTTTGACGGGGGTGGGGTGGGGGCTTGCGACTGGGCGAAATGGGAAACGCGACTAGGTAGGGGAGTGAACGGCGGCGGGGGGGGGGGGGGGCAAACCGAGGGAGGGAGTGGGTTGCGGGGGAAAACGGAGGTTGGGGGGGGGGGGACCCAGTTGCGTGGTGGGGGGCGAACGATGGTGGGAGGGGGTGGCAAAACCGAGAAAGGGAGTTGGGCGGGGGGGGGGGGGGGGGGGACATTCCAATCGAGGGTGGGGGAGCGAGAACGAGAAAGAGAGAGAGAGAGAGAGATGAATGGGGTGGGCGAAACAGAGAGAGATGAGAGATTATTTTAATCATTTTATTTATAAAAGTAATCATTTCAGTAAGATTCTGTTAAAAAGTTAACAGATTTTAACGAAAATAACTATAACAGTAAAAGAAAAAAAAATTAGAATCACTTCGGTTAAAAAAAAAAAGGAGAACAGGAATCAAACTTTCATTGTTAGTACAGGATAGATCAATTACACTTATTTTTATATTCTCATATTTATTGACTGTGGCCCGATTCCTCTTATTGGAGAGATTACTTCTGCAGGCATGGTCGTGGTCCAAATTTTAATTAATAACTCGTGGACCGTGGTAATTAATTTTGGGATATCCATATTCGTCTAATTTTATCCAAGAATACGTCAGCTAAGACGATGGTAAATTAATTCCATCATTTTGACATTAATAGAAATACTCTCAGCCACATCTTCCTTTTAAAAATTTGTCTTTTGTAACGTAATCAAGATTAGTGGGGGACAATTCCAAAGTTGAAACGACAGTGACATTTGTTTTATATATTTATATAATAGTTCATCACCATTATTTTTTCCCCAAGTATTAATTTTTCCTAATAGTTATGCTTTTAGTTATCATTTTCAATTTTTCCTATTTCTCTTGTCATAGCCATGTTTTTATGAAGAGCCACAAAAAATTAAAAATAGTGTTATGGAATTCTAATTTCAATTTACATGCTTCTATTAATAAATACAATCTTTTAATTTTATTTGATGTGATAATCATATAAAGATTCATTAATAAAAAAGACAATTCATATATATATATATATATATTTATATATCATATAGGTTAATATTTAAAAAAAATAAAATTATAACTAATATTTTTAAAATTAATGACACGCAGCACAAATTCAAAAGCCTTAATATTTTTCTTTAAGAGAAGAGAAACAAAGCGTACCAATTTTCAAAAGGTAAACTTAAAGCCTAAAGCGGGGAAGAAAAAAGTTTATTCAAAGTGAAGGAATGGAATGGATTCAAAGCAATGAATATTTATATAAATATCTTGACTTCATATATTATTATTGGTTGTTGGGAATTTTTTTAATTTTTAATTTTTTAATTTTTAATTTTTAATTTTTGGATTATTGTGCACTGGACATAGCATAATTTGCGTATGATTGATTAATGTATTCTATATTCATTTTGCGCACTTTCATGCTGGCATGATCTTAAGTCAACTAATGACCATCCCAGGCTTTTTTTTTCCTTTTCCATTTTTCTTTAACGATGACGATTAGAAGATTAGTTTTGCATTAATTTACTTAAGAAATCTTATCGTCGTCGTAATTATAATTATTTACCCAAAAAAAATAAAAAATAAAAAACCTTGAATTGTGGCTGCAACTGCTGAACTCCTTAGTCAATCCGCAACTTCTGTTCTCTGTCAGGATTCAGGAACTCACTTACCGATAGTGGGGTCCACAAACCAATCTCTCTCTCTCTCTGAAACTGCTTTGACAAAAACCAAGTTGCGTATTGGTATTTGCCAAATATTTGGCAATAAATTTCTGCGAAAACCCAAACAGAGACAAAGTTTCACCCAGCGAAAATAACCAGCCTAGCCACTCACATCATGAGTGATGAAACAAGAGAGAGAAGTCCAAAAAGGGTGGCTTTTGCACAAAATACGCAGACAAAAAGTCCGATGATGGGTAGGCCCCGGTTGGGTTTTTCTTTTTCTTCACATTTTTTCAGTGGGACCCTCCCTGTAAATCCACAATTCTACACACCTGCCACATTGATAATTGGTTTTGTGATATTTATATGTAGGCTAAAAAAAAAAAGGGTACGATTTTATATTGGCAAAATTAATGAGGGGAATTTTATGGTGGGAGGGCGCCACTTTTCTCCATCAATAGGATCATTGGATTACTTTTCAATGGTCTAGATGAAAAATGAATGCACCAAAATTATTGTCCCATATTAACATATGATTGCACCTAAAAACAGAAAAAAGGAAAAAACTTTGTTGAGAAAAAAAGTAAAGAAAGCTCTTGGCTTCATTTTGGATCTCCGGTTACAATGAACATTTTTTAAGTTGGAATATATTAATTTTTCAGAAATTAATTATAATTTTTGTTAATTTTTTATAAAATGACAAAAAATCCAGTCAAAAAATACAGTTTAATTGAAGTTAAACTTGAAAATCAAACAAAACAATAGTTGAATATGATCTGATAATTATAGGAAATTGCTGCTCCTGCTGCTTCCGACATCAATCAAAGCACCGCTGCATCAAACGACAACGTGAAGTTCTCCCTCCATTCCTGTGTCTTTCTCAGCCCCTTCTCTCACATGGAGACCCTCATCTTACTCCACAATAGAATGCCTTATTATTTCAAAGATGCAAAATTTAAGGATTCATTTGATATTCCAATTAAGTTTGAGATGCGATAAAATTTTTAAATTGAGATTAGTTGATTTTTTAAAAATTAATTATAATTTTTATTAACTTTTAAAATAAAAAATATATAAAATCAATCATAAAATACAATTGAATTTAAACTCAATTAAAATTTCAAATGTATGCTAACAAAAAATTGGAGTTCCTCCTGGTAAAGTTTGACTAAATTAGAATCTTTTTTTTGCCTGAAAGTACTTGTGATTATGATTTCTTTACATAGTGGAAGCTCGTAGAAGTGATGATCGTGGACACGGAGGAAGGGAGACTATTCCTATCCTCCTTTGTTTTTTTTTTTTTTTTTTTCCAAGGGCAATCAAGTGTAGATGTCTCATTATAATTTTGGTGCATCTTCTAAATTTGGACCTTCCAAAGCTAATCGAAAGGTCAACAGTTTTTATCTCATTAATGTTGTAAAAGTCCCCGATTTATTATTCTGACAACCCTATTTTTATTTAGTTATTAGGTATTGTTATTTTAATTATTATTTTAATTTTTTAATGATTTTATTTGTGTAAAGTTGAATTATTTTTACTTATAAATCAGACCAATTAAATAATTAATCAAATAACGTGATGGCATATTTAAATTAATAATAGTTTTATATTTGATTTAATTCTTATATATATAGTTGAAATCGCGGTCTCAAATTTAAAAAATAAAAATCAAATTACTAAACGGTAAGTGGGCAAAAATAATTCATATTATAATTTTTTTGTATATATAACTTTCCTTCGAAGGGCACTCTCTTTCTGTTTCTGCTTCTCTTTCTCTCTGTATGATATTTGTTTGCAAAGGCATTTTCCCACTCCTTTAGCGTAACGCCAAGAAACCTCTCTCTTTCCTTCCTTGTTGTTCTATAAGCCACATTTTCTCTCCTATCTCTGTAAGAAGCCGTTTACTTTTTCCCATTTTCTGCCCCCTCTCTCCTTTCTTATGTCTTGGGCGTGATGATCAGAAGTACAGTCTCATTGGGTTAGAGAGAGAGAGAGAGATACAGAGAGAGAAATAGAAGAGAGATCTCTCTTATATATATATATATATATGGGTTCATGTGGTTCTTCTCTCAATAGAAGCTCAGACTCAGCCATGAATCTCAGACTGTCGTTTGGATCCAGAAACGACAAGCTCGAGATTCCACCTTCGCCGGTCAAACCCACCGGTCGGATCAGGGACGTCGCTCTCAGCTCTTGGTCACCTTCTCCCTCGGCCAAGACTGTTGGAGATTATGGTATGAATCTTCTTCAAACTCTGTTTTTGTTTTTTGATCTTTTATTCTTAGAGCCCAAAAAGAAAAAAAAAAAAAGGCCAAGATACAAAATTTTTTTTCTTCTTCTTCTTCTTCTTCTTCTTTTTTTTTTTTTTTCTTCTCTTGTATCATTTCTATTTTTTGGTTTTGTAAAGTTTGTTCGTACAACGGATTAGCCATCCGACGCTTTAGTCCACTCACTTTTTTCTCTTTTAATTTCTCAGACGTTTCTTTTCTGTTTTAGTGTCGTTTGTGTTCGAAAAATTGTCCCTTCATTTACTTTTGTGATTTTATTTTATTTTATTTTTCCGGAAGACTTTGGTGAATTTCGGTGTTCTTATTTCTGATTGTTTTTGGAAATCGGTTGCTGTTTAGTTCTTTCAGTTTATGATGCTAAAAATGATATTTTTTTAATTGTTTATGCCTCCTTATAACTACTAATAATTTCATTTTCTTAAATTTTTTTTTTTGGGAGAAGAAATTGTGTATTTTGTTTGTTTGTACAATAGGAATCTATCTTCAGGCTCTTTGTAATTTCAATGAGATTTTTTTTATTTTTTGGCTGAAATTCTTATCGGTTGCGTTTCTGGTAATAATCTGGCTGTAGAAATCAATATTATATGAGATTTATGAGTTTGAGGAGAAGTTGGTGCATGTCCATTTTCATAGTAAATAAGAAAATAATAATAATAAAAAAAAAAGCTCTCTTTTTTTACTTAATTTCTCTAGTAGGATTTTTCTGCAAAAGTAGGTAAATGTGGGTCTTCCACTAGGAAATCCACTCTCTAGATTATGATGCTCATATCATTATTTGAAGCCGCCTTGGAATTTTAGGTTTTAACCCATCTTGGCAGTATTTGGAAGTTCGGTATCCTAGAGTATTTTTCCCTGGACTTTTATCACTAACGGCGAGATTGTTGGTGAAAGCAATTTCCTTGGCCTTTACTGGGAGATATATAAGATCATTGAATGAAAGAACATTACTATACACCCGATTTTTCGGATGCACCTTTGGATAATGATGAAGAAAAAAAAAAAAATTTACCTGAACCGTTGAAATTTGAACTAAAAATTTCAATAACTCTGGATCGTTTCTTCTCGTCATCTAGCGACTAAAAATTAGGTTGCATGTACATTCCAATAGTTTTACATCTTATTGAACATGCACGACTTAATTTTTTTTAGTATGGTCCATGCCTTGCTTTGCTTTAAATTTGGAAAAGATATATCTTTGTGGGGCCGGGACTAGTTTTTCTTGCATTATATTTGGGGGCAAAGCATCTGGTGGATAGTTGTGACTTGTGACTATTCAGGATCATGGTGAAGGCTTGGTGATGGATGGACCACCATGGCATTGCATTGTAGTGTGGGTCCGCGGATTTTTATGACTTATGGGAAGAAAATAAGTAGATATGGATGTTAGGTATTACTGAGAGTTAGGTTTACCCGTCATGTCTTCCTCAATTTGTAATTAAATGACAAGGACATTTGCTGGTTCTTCTTGGTTGAATATGATTTTGAGAAGTAGAAAAGTAAAGAAAATTTATTGTTGAGCTAAAAATATCTGCCTTGTTTGTTCCTTTGCAGGTAGTAAAGAGGAAGCCTTCTTTGATTCCCGGCCTTGGTTGGAATCCGATTGCGAAGATGATTTTTATAGTGTCAATGGTGGTAAGCATATATTCGAATTCCTTGATCTATCTTGTCTTGCAATGCTACCGTTTTTCCGTTCTCTTCTCTAAAATTCTTGTGTTTTAACTTTTCTTGCAATAATTTGAAACACATATCGTTGATGATCCAGCACTACTGTAGTACTGTTGAGAAAAATTTTGCGAACTTTGTAGATAAATGAGAAAAATCAGTTCCCAATGAGAATTGTTTGTCTTTCAAAAAAATTTTTATTTGGAAGAAAAAAGAAAACAATGAGTGGTAATGATGGATGGAATCAAGATTGGATACTCTCTGCAGTGCTAGGCTTGTATCGTGGTCCCATCTTTTGAGTAGAATTAGGTCGAGTTTTTTCCATTCTGTTGACGAACCTTGCATTTTTGTTATAGATGAAGGGGATGGGGATGGGATGACCTTCTAATTCAGCTAACAAAGAACTAATACTTCCTCTGGCTTTTTGTTTAGGTTTTTCTTCACTTTACGTTTAACGCTGTATGACTCCTGCAGATTTTACCCCATCTCGTGGTAGCACTCCGGTCCATCAAGGCGTTGCCACAGGGCTCTCTAAGGCTGACAATGCCCCTTTTGAGGCCAATAGTACTCCTGATTCCATACCTGCACCATCCCCAACAGAGAAGAAAAAGAGACTGCTAGAGCTTTTCCAGGAGAGCCTCAGGGACGAACAACAAGAAGAAGCTCACAACCAACTCTCAGGCAGCAATGCCACGGCCAATGGGACACTGGAGGTAAAGCAAGCCGCTCTTGACCTCCCTCCAAAATCCGCTCGCAGTACCCCCCTTTATCTCGGGAGCTAATTCGGTATGCAGCAGTGAGAGGACACCTAACAATGGAGATGTTGTTTATGAGAATCACAAACCAATGAGGTCTGCACAATGCTGCCTTCCAAGCTTGGTTTCTTGCCGTAGCTTTAGCGAGAGGAAGAAGAAAATGAGCCCCGCCATCGCTGTAAATGATAGGTCTTGATTCCGAAACCTCACGGGATCTTAGTCCTCGTAAGAATACTCATCAAACTTCGCATCTCCGCCGGATCATGTAAAGTCTTTAAGATCTCTGCTAAGGATATAACCTTATTGTGAAAATTTTGGCGTTCTTCTGTATGTAAGACTAAGAGGTGATATGGGAGATGGTTTATGTGAAATCTTACTGGCCATCCATTTTCATCTAAAGTTGTTACTTGTAAGTTACAATAGTTTCTCTTGGGAAGTTAAAGTACTTGATATAAAATTTTCTTTTTTTCTACTAAACTAGTTGGGATCTCGCACGTGCCTTTCCTGTGCAAAAATTTTACCTTGCCATTGCAGTCAGGATATATAAGTCGTTCATCATCACGACGACTGAATGATCTCAAGAATTCATAGTTTAATTGACACCGTTAGAACTTTATCAAGTTTTGTAAAATTGTTATATTCTATTAATATCATAGCGGGTTCATTTGAGTCAATTTAATTGGATAGTTAAATATTATGTATAACCGGCGGGAATTATTTTTTTCATCTCATACCAACCAATCCACCATAACATTGCATGCACTTAAAATAGAACTTTTTGAACACTCAAATCTCGTTTTTATCAAAGGTTTAAACTTATAACTTAAAATTTTTTCGTTTTCACTACTTACAAAAATTTGATTCGGCTGTTTAAACGTAATTGTTTGATAGGGAGAGTACCTAAATGATATAAATTTAAAGATCATTGACCAACATGACCTAAAATTTTGATACTAGACTAATATAGCACAAAATAAAAATAAAATTTATATTATGTTGGTTAAAAATGAAGTATTTTGTATCATATTGTTAGGAAATGTAACAGGACAGGGTAGGGCCAATGAATGCTTTTCCCCATCCCCAAAATCATTCACATCTCCGTCCCTATCCCTGCTTAAATAGAAGCAGGGCCGAAAATAAGGATTCCCTGTCGGAAGTGCTTTCCTCATACCCGCCCCATTCCCCATCTATTATAAAAATTTATTTGAAAATCCAATGAAGTAAAACAAAAAATAAAGGTTATATGCACCATGAATTTAATTCAAAATCAAAGATTTTATAAACAAACCAAATTATAAACATATACAAATGAAATCTTAACCATAAAGCTATTAAAGGTCTTATAAAAATATTACAATCTCTGAAAACTAATTTTATAAAACATTTTAAGTTAAAAAATCTTGAAACTATAAAAAATAAACATAAAATTCTCCTCATTTGTCTATTACTCATAGTTTCAATCCGTATTTTCATTGATGCATACACTTTTAAAAATAATTTTTATTATATATTACATATTCATAAACATGTGAAATTTCACACATATAAAGTGGAACGGGGACAGAGCGGGGATTTATCTTTGGGAATACAAAATCATCCACATCCCCATCCTCGTTCCATTTGGAGTGGATCCCCATAGGGCTTCTTTCCGTGAGAAATATTGTCATCCCTTAATATTGGTCAATAAATGAAAAAAATGAAGTGAGCATTTGAGTAATTCTCTCTTACTTGGTCATGATATAAGCCCAAAAGAAGTCCGAACCAATCTCATGGGGCAAGTTCCCAACTTCAATAAGAGATGGGCTTCTTGAAGAAGTTAATGGTCTTCTTCTTTGGGATGTTTATAGTGGCTGCTGGTTTTTTCTTAAATTTTTTTTAAAGAATTTTTTTCTTAGATTTTTGGATTTGAACTTTGAGAAGAATTTCTAACATATTTGTAGTGTGTTAGATTCATTTTTATTTTATTTGGTGACAAAGAAAAGTGGACCATATTAAATAGAAACAACTTGCACTACAAAACACCCACTTTTTTCTCTCTCTATTTTATAGTCCCACTCAAATCAAGATATGGTTCTTTAGGCAAACCATAATCCAACCAATGTGAAAAGCAGAAGTCCACCAAAAAGGCCAAAACTCCACAATAGAAAAATTAGGTGACATTGATGCAATAATTCAGCTTCCCTTATTCCAATACCTTCTGTGATGTACAGTTGTTTGTATTGTATTGCTGATGACGTTCAGAATATATAGACGAGGCACTAGAGATGGAAATGAGTCCCATGCTCATACCAAATGTGCACTTGTAGACTTTTTTTTTTTTTGTTTTTTTTGTTGCTGAATATAATAAAAAGGAGATTGGTCCATCAGAAACTAATATAATCCATGTAAAATAGTATTGAACCTACCTCATTCTTGTATTATACTCAATTTAGAGTCACTTAGTCCATCACAAGCTCACAGTAATTTCACTTCTAAAACTGAGCCTCAAAATAAGTACATAGAGATTCAAACTCTATTGTTAAAATTAAGAGAGATTTAAAAAAGATATCTACTATCATGATGCCCTACATCAATAGTGTGTACTACTCGTAGACCTTTTTTTTGGTGGAAGTGTACTTGTAGACTTAGCATATGTTTGGAACACCATCTCAAACTCAAGTTTTCAATTTCCATTTTGTCTTTTTCCTCAAAAGTCTTTGTTTTTTTCCCAAAAAGTTTTTTGTCTTTTCTGAAAAGTCAACAAAATTTACTATTTAAACTTCAAAAACTCAACTCAAACTTACGAACCAAACGAACCCTTAACATTAGAGATTTGTATATCCAACAAATTTTTTTTTTTGAATTTATGATGAATGTTACATTTTTACCCTTCTAAACAACTTTGCACGTTTTTCTTTTACAAAACTCGAATGCTACTTATAGATAGGACCGTGAATCATTATTTTGAATGATATGTTGTGAACAATACTCAACAAATCGGAAAAAATGCAATGCCCCTTTGGATCTACTTATTTTTGTTTGATTAGCAAACAAAACTTAAAGAGGGCTTGAGAAAACGTGTAGTCCTCAACATTGCAACACAAAAAAGCATTTAAATTGGTGAAGAAATTTCTTTTTTCTTTTTTAAGAAATCAGTGTAGAGAGAATCTTGGGATAAATACAATCTACTTCCCATACATTGTCTCCGTTGTTGCAAAGAAAAAACCGTAACAGAACATAGCAAGTGGCAAAAATGACTATTCAGCCAAGAAAATTGGCAAAAAGAGCATCCTTTTGGCGAGTCCAAATGTGAACCAAATTGAGTCTTTGGCTTACCTACAAAAATCAACAAATAAATTGATTTAAAAAAAAAAAAAAAAAGAGCCCACAAATAAATGGGCTTTGGCTCTCTGTATAAGTTGTCGTTTCCTGTGGGACCAAGCTGAAGTAATATGGACCTCACATCAATTTGGTTGGATCTGCGAAGACATGTACAAAAAATATCATCCTAATCCTTTAAGCCTCAGCTGGTCTTGAATTTTGCAGTATCCAGAATTTTGCAGCAATAATTATGATCTATGTATCACATATAATCATTTCGTGAAAATTTCAAGATCAAGTGGGGGGTCGATTGATGATGATGAAACGGAAGAATATGGCTCCAGTGGGACCACATCATGTATTTTCCAATAATATCCCACTGCGAAATAACGTGAAAAGCCTTCCCACTTTATAATGAAATGTTATTGTCTGGTTGTCAGTTCAGCCAACAAAGCTCAAGAAAAAAAGAAAAGTAAAAAAAAAAAAGAAAAAAAGAAAAAGAAAAAGAGGAGAAACAGAAGGGCTTCGTTTGCTTCCAGAAAAGAAAAAAGAATATGAGAAGTATTTTTTTTACATTTAATAATATATTTATTAATAAAATAGGTAACGAGAATTTAGTAGATTTTACACATAATATAAAAAATTAAAAAAAAAAAAAGAAAATATTAATACTTACATCTTTTGATATTTATTTCTTGTCAAAGAGAATAAATGTAAAATTTACTAATATAATTTTTATAAGTTCTGATAATGTGTCAATAATTTTTTATCATATAAAGACTATAATAGTAATTATATTTGATAAGATTAACATCGTTAAATTTAATAAACACTAAAAAAGAAAAAAAAATTAGATTGTTTATTTTCAATTCTATTACCTTTTCTGTTAGATTCTTTTATAATATGAGAAACGCGCCAAAAAAAAAAGTTAAGCCGAGAAAGGGAACAAGTAACTAGCTAGAAAGTAAGCAAGAAAATAAATTATTGATCATGACCAACCCGCGTTCCCACTACTCTGATATTAAACTTTACTTTCTCTTATCCTATATAAAAAGGGCTCTCAAACCCAATTCACTCACACATAAAGCTCCACCATATACCATATCAAACAATAGCTATGACTCTCCGAGTCCTCTTCAGATTAGCCACTTATTGGGGGCTTTTAGCGTTGGTCTTGGTGGTCGAACCGCATGGCGTGTACGGCTTTGGCCGTGGCTGGTTTGGTCCAAGAAAAGGCGTTGTTGCTCCGCCGGAGTCCGGCATATGCGCCTCCTCCGTTCTTCCCTATGGCTACAAATGCCAAGAGATTGATGTAAGAGTGTTGGCTTATACATTACAATAACAACTATCTATAGTATACATATATGTATAAGTATATACTCTTGTCTATTAACTATGTGGTAAAATGTTTGCATGTTTTTTGTTGGTTAGGTGACAACCCAAGATGGTTACATTCTGAATGTGCAAAGAATCTCGGAAGGTCGAAGCAGTGGCCGAGGTAGATCAACTGCTGGTGGCCAGAAGAAGCAGCCTGTCTTGATCCAACATGGAGTCCTTGTGGTAAGCTACATATGTGTATATATACATATATATATATATATATATATATTTCTAAAACATGATTTTCATTTTTATCGGATGCTTTGTTACGTTACATTGATGTTATTGTTCATATAATCATTATTAGTGTCGATGCGTACACATGAATCAATGTTTGACATTATGGTAATTAAAAGTTGTGTCTTTAACCGCGTTTGTTGCGTGACATGGCGTTAAACGTGGCTTTTTGAAGCCTCATAATTTTGTGGCTCCACTAAATATCTTTTTTAGCCAATATTATTCTAGTCAAAAGTAAAAGGACTATATGTTATATATATATTTTTATATTTATCTGCATAACTGATCATCATTAACATGTGTAACGTTAAAGTGTACTAGTATTAATGGATCAAACGTTTAAAGTAGTTGACCAGTTCATTTAATCTAAAGTTTTCGGGAAAAAAAAAAAAAAACGGCAGTTATGCTTGATTTACGCCGCTAGAAATGGTTCTGCAGGTACATACATACATATACATATATATATATATATATATATCATCGTGTAGCAAAAGAAAAAAAATATATAAAAAGTAAGTTTTTTTTTTTTTGTGAGAAAAAAAAACCTTATTTAACAAAAGGATAGAGGTAATAAATTTCTTCAGCTGATCATGTTAGAAGTTTAATGGATGTAACGCGGATTGTTGACAATTGCCCCATGAGAAGCTTTCCTAGTTTTGCCACGTCTAAGAGTAATTCACTGTTGTATTTGTTTCCCTAGAGACTTGTCGAAATGAGAAAAGTCATCGGTATTTAAATTTCCAAGGCAATGTAGATAAAATTTCTAGCTTTTTTAACAGTACTCTTTAGAAACGGCAAAAGAGTTAAATCAAGCCTCAAGGTTGAACAGTTTTCGCAAAATCCTGCACCGTTTCAGGCATATAATTCCATGGGTCCCAACTTCAATATCTGCACCTAGTTCTGCTCTCTCTTGTCTCTTACTTACGTGCCTAAAAACTACATATTATATGATTAAAAAGAAAAAAAAATAAATAAATTTCATATTCTTTTCCATGGTGATTACATAATTAATGATTGAAAATAGAAAATTAATGTTTAAAAATAACTAATTTTTATATTATGCATGTAATGCAGGATGGAATGACATGGCTTTTAAATTCACCAGAAGAAAATCTACCAATGATTTTAGCTGATAATGGTTTTGATGTGTGGATTGCTAACACCAGAGGAACCAGGTTTAGCCGCAGACACAAAACAATGGACCCCAGCAGACCGGTACTTCCATTACTATCTCTTTCTTTTATTGGTGGATAGTGCTTAACATCATCGGTGTTTTATAATATTATTCTATCATTATTAACACTACAGTAAAAATACTAAACAGAATATTTGAATGGGTTATATGTGACAGAAGTTTTGGAACTGGTCGTGGGATGAACTTGTGACCTTTGATCTACCAGCTGTTTTCGACTTGGTGTATAAAGAAACAGGGCAGAAGATTGATTATGTGGGCCATTCCCTGGTTAGTACTAAACAACATTATTACAAGTACTTTCCGAAGACTTTAAAATCAGTTACTAAACAGATTGATGATAATCCTAGTTGATTTGATTATTATTTATTTTTAAATGCAAAACACGTGTTTAAATTGTCAGGGGACGTTGATAGCTTTGGCATCCTTCTCAGAAGGGAGGCTAGTGAACCAGCTGAAATCAGCAGCCTTGTTGAGCCCAATTGCTTATTTGAGCCACATGAACACTGCTCTTGGTGCTGCTGCTGCCAGAGCCTTTGTTGGAGAGGTATGTTTAATAGTTTAGTGCTCGGGATCTCAACTCACATGTCGTTACTCTTTTTTTTTTTTTTTTTTTTTAACATGAATTGTTATCCAAGTTTAAGAAGAGCATACCACTAAAAGTATCTGGTTTTTTTGCCCACAGATCACCACATTATTTGGTCTTGCAGAGTTCAACCCAAAAGGGTAAGACCAAGAACTACTAAAAATGACACCACATATTATTTTACTTCAAAGCTTTTTAAGACATGTTTTAGCTCTGGGATTTAAACTAATCTATGAGGTTAATTAATGATTAATTACAGGGAGCCTGTGGCTAACTTTCTCAAGGCCCTCTGTGCTTATCCTGGAGTTGACTGCTACGACTTACTTACTGCAGTTACCGGTACTAATTACTTGCATCTTAAGCAATATTTTTCAGTTTGTTGACCCCATTTGAGAGAAATCCTGATACCAAAATCTGCTTTAATTAAATTTATTCTTAAGGTCATAATTGCTGTCTCAATTCCTCAACTGTTGATCTCTTTCTGAAGAACGAACCTCAGTCGACATCGACTAAGAACATGGTACACTTGGCTCAAAGTGAGTTCCCTTTTCTAACTAATACTCAATGACAGAATCAGCCTTCTACTTAAATGAAAACACACACTATAATTTTGTAAAATTAGATAAATGAAAATTTGTTGTAAAATTACATGTAAAAGGCAAATTTTTAGAGCTTATTTTAAAAAGCAAAAAAAGTCAATGGCCTCGATCGACCTCAAGTAGCTCTGCCACTACTAGTACTAGAAAATTCTTTAAATTGGTCTCTAATTAATGGACATATTTACGAGATTGATTATTTATTGCAGCTGTTAGAGATGGGATTTTGGCAAAGTACAATTACGGTAGACCTGACTACAATGTGTTGCACTACGGGGAATCATATCCTCCGGTTTATAACCTCTCCAACATCCCTCACAACCTTCCTCTCTTCATAAGCTATGGCGGTCGGGATGCGCTTTCCGATGCTCGAGACGTCGGCACTTTGCTCGATAGTCTCAAGCACCATGATGTGGACAAGATGACCGTTCAATTTATAAAGGATTATGCTCATGCTGATTTCATAATGGGAGTGGACGCTAAGGACATTGTGTATAATGCAGTTGTGTCGTTTTTCAAGCACCAACACTGATTCTCATCAAGCGACGATCGGCTAATGAGTCAAGAAAACACGTTTCTATAAGATTAAGATGTTAATTATATGATAATTAAGCTAATACTAAGCAGTTAGCAAAAGCGCTCTATATGGTTAATGAGAAATCTACCATGTTTATTCTGAAATTTTGGACAGATTTGTTGCTCTGCTTTTGCAATAAGGACAATTGTCTCAATTCTTTTATCAATTAATTGAGGGAAAAACGGGCCTTCATAGGGGACAAGAAATACCAATTTAGACTTTCTTTGTCCAACTTCATATCGTTTTTATAGATCTTTAATTTTCCTATCGCTCTTTGTTTTGATGTCGTTTTATTTTTTTTCGTCTGTATTTTGTTGTCGCTCTTAATCTCATGTCGTTTATGTTTTTCTCTCTTATATGGGATTTAGGATTATTTTAGTTGACGTCTATGTTGGTCCTAGAGTAAGATCGTTTCAATGTTGTGGTTCGTTTTGTTAGACTTATTGTCGTTTTTTCTCAGAATGTTGCGGTTCGTTGTGTTAGACCTATTGTCGTTTTCACTTGCGTTGTCGTTTGTCATCCCTTTTCCGGTCTCCTCTCTCTTCCCCTGCCAGTCGTGTCTCTTGTCCATAACAAGAGTGTAATAATTTTCAAATCTCGCCAACTAAACTTTGAAGTACACCACGTGGGATATTTAATTAATTTTTTTCCTTTTTCCTTTTTATGTTTGATAAATGGTGTATTTAGCCTTATAATAGCCACATGGAGATAACATTATAATAAGATAAAAAATAAAAATAAAAAAGAGATTTATACATATTAATGGGGTTTATAACTAAATGGTCTTTTTTAGTAAGTTTTTTAATAAATGGCCTAAGTTTTTACAAATTAGTTAAAAAGCTCAAGTTTTTAAAAATTAGTTAAAAGGCATTTTTTTCTTTAATCATTAGTTAATCACTGATTCACCATTAGTTAATCACTGATTGATTATTGGTCAATCAATGATTGACTGATACAACTCACAAATTTGGTAGTCAATCATTGATTGACCATTGATCAATCAATTGTTAACTATAGGTAAAACACTGATTTACCATTAAAAAAATTAAAAAAAAAATACAACTTTATCTCTCTTTCCCTCTCTCTCTCTCTCTCTCTCCCCCACCCACAACACCCTTGCGAGCTCCCAAACATTGCCACCACCGTCGTCGTTGCTTCAGATCTGCACATCACCGTCAGATCTCAAGAGCGGTGATTCGCGACTTCACCGGAGCTCAGCATGAAAGGAGATTCCGAGCTCCTTCAGTAGTTTGTCTTCATCATGTTTTCGTTCACGATCTCCTCTCCGACCACCTCGCCTTCTGACGGTTCAATCTGCAAAACAAAAACCAACATCCCAGATTGCAATGGAAAATAGGTCGTTGCAGAGGATCTCTCGCCGGAGAAGAAGCCAAGATCGGGAATAGAAAAGGTTGGCTCTGCCTTGTTGTCGTGACATCTTCTTCGTCACATGTGCTCGTCCTTCGGTCATCAGGGAATGAGAAAGAAAACAGAGGAGATCTCAGAGGGAAAATGAGCTGTAGATCTGGTCAGCAAGCTGCGCCGCCTTTGATGGTGGATCTAAGTCGCAGGGAGAGGA
This sequence comes from Ficus erecta, assembly GCA_008635985.1. Classification (NCBI taxonomy): domain Eukaryota; kingdom Viridiplantae; phylum Streptophyta; class Magnoliopsida; order Rosales; family Moraceae; genus Ficus; species Ficus erecta. Next base: position 699,082 of record BKCH01000074.1, on the reverse strand, counting down.
GAACGAGAGAAGGAAGGAAGGTATTTGGGAAAAATGAAAATTAATTAAGCAAAACATATATTAGGTCATTTAACTAAATAAAAGAAAGTTGAGCTGTCTATTAAGTTAGATAATAAATATAGGCCACCCACCCTAACTATCATATGTTAAATGGGCTTCATAGAACTCATCCCCAAAAGCTTATTTAAGAGAAGTGGGAACCCTTCCACATTTATATATTATAACAATCCTGTAATTTAGTGGTGTGAAACAAATACACAATCTAACATCTTTCTTCACATTTAGAGTTGGCCATCCTCACTCACGCTTAGAGTGAACCATAATCCAATCCCTCTATTGCTTGTAAAATTTGACACTAATACCATGTTTGATTTTATAACTGAGGTAGAATTCATCCCCAAAGCTAACTCAAAAGGAGAGGGAATCCATTCCATGTTTGTATACCACAACAGTCTTGTAATTTAGTAATGTACGACAAATACACAATCTTAAATATGTGTATATTTAAATAGTGAATACGAGGTCAAGGTGTATACTCCATGACTTCCAAACCATATCATAGTACTAATCTTGGAAGCAAAGAGACCTAGCTGTCGAATGGTTAGGACTTTTGTATAAAAATAAAATATTGAAAAATTTGAGCTTGCAGGTAAGTCGTTAAGAAAAACATGATAACTAGTTTTGGAAGATATCTTTGTTTGAACTCCAAGCTTCCACGACCTTCAACAAACTGCCTTTTGCTTCTCGGACAATCCAAATCGTGTGAAAAAAGCCCATTATTCATAACTAATTACAAAAAACCAAGCTAATTGGGCACACCAGATTGTCCATTCTTGTGGCAATATGGTAAAATAAGATGGTTATGAATCCATTAATTATGAGTTGTTAACAATTATAACTATGCTTCCAAATCCTATAATTTTAAAGGAAGCCAATAACATAAATAATGTAGCACTATAAATACTTAGGGTGTTTATAGGTGACATCTACAAATAATTGCACTTACAAGAATATACAAGGAAAGTTCAAAGAAGGAGAGATTTTAAGGAAGAAACGATGGGGCCTAAGAACACATTCTTCTTCTTGGTACTAGTTTTTGTGGCATTGATCACAAAGCAAGTTGAATCAGCACAATACGATGTTGGTGGAAGCCAAGGTTGGGAGGCAACCACAAACTTTGATTCGTGGGTTTCTGACAAAACATTCAAGGTTGGAGATCAACTTGGTATGTTAATCCTCTTGTTACTTTTCTTTCTTAATCATAATTATCTAAATACTCATAATTATCTAAATGATTCTGGCCTCTGAGCAGTTTTCAAGTATTCGGCGCTACACAGCGTCGTCGAAGTGGCTAACGAGTACGCCTACAAGAACTGTGACATTAGCAGTGCACTAGAGTCCAAGAGCAGTGGTAATGATGTGGTGAAACTGAACAAGCCTGGAACTAGATACTTTGCTTGTGGTACCTCAGGCCATTGTGATGGGGGAATGAAGGTAAAGATCACAACAGTCACCGGAAAGCGCACCTTCTTCTCCAGCATCGCCTTCTTCTTCGTCCTCTCCATCTACTATTAATCACACTTCCGCGGCTTCTACGACTTCCCATTCTTCTTTCGGCGCAATTTTTGTTCTGGTGGCTTCAATCTTGGCGACCCTTTCACTTCTTTGAAGCATTCACTGGGGTTAATTTCTTGTTGCCTGCAATATTGTGTATCTTACCGTTTTTGATAAATTATAGAGGGTGTATAATTTGTTGAGACTATGAGATTGAGTTTTCATTGTTTTGATCACGTTGTTAAAGAGGAGAAATTAATAAAGTTTGTGGGGTTATATGGACTAATCTTTTGTAGTTTGTAGTGCCATGCCAAACCTTTGATATATATATAAAATTAATAAATTTTTTTTCCTTCAATTTTCCAGATCTTCTTGATAAGCTAATCTGGCACCAAAATGAGGTGAAACACTATACCCAAAGAAATTCAGATAAAACAAATATATATATATATATATATATATATATATATATAAACATGAAGGAACTTTCTATGCATAAGATCACACACAATCAGTGTGGGGATAGGATTTTCAGCGAACTGTTAGCGCCTAGGGAGCTCTTTTAATTTGGTAATGTCTAAGGGGTATATTAACGCTGGTCACACCGTTCATCTACAGCACATATTCATTATAATAGCTTTCCAACTATAGTATTATTGCTGGTTTGTTTTTTCATTTCAATTCCTTAACGATTTGTACGTTTCATACGTCATTATTTTTCCATAAGAAAGTACAAATTATCAACGATATTACAGTCATCGTTACAGGAAATACGTACATATACAAGCAAACATACATATATATATATATATATATATATATAGCAGGCCACATACATATGTGTGTCCCACTATTTACACATTATAATGGTCGAGAGACTATCAACCTTATTATGGCTACCATCATAGCCAAACTAACGTTATTCTTAGTGATCTCCATCTCCAACATTTAGTTTTTTCTCACTTGCTCACTTCAATATTGTTTTATGAAATTTTTTTTTTTGCATATGCCTCTCTCAATTATCCTGTTTGTTCCATGAGCTGTCAAAATTTTTATTTAAAAATTCTGAAAGAAAAATGTGGCAAGAAGAAAGCACAAATTAGTGGCAATGTGATGACTATGGCAGGGGTTTGGAGAACATGTGTATGACAAGGTGTCAAAAGATGCTTTCTAAAAAAGCCTGAAGACTAATGTCCCATAAGAAAGCAAAGAAGAGGAGAGAGAGAGAGAGAGAGAGAGAGAGAGAACAGAAAGAAATGTCCCATCAACTGTAGTTGTAGATTAGTATTGATTCAACTCTTTCCAAAATCCTCAGAGGCTACATATGCATATCAAACAAGACCAAAATGAAGAACATTACAAAAGGAAAATATAATTTCCGTATCCTTAACTGAGTTATATATATATATATATATATATATTGTACTAACTTAACTTTATTTCAGTACAATACTAATCTTCATTTAATTTTGTTGTTTACATCTAATCTAATATCATCTAACCTGTAGGAAGTGTCCTGTAATTAGCGACTACCTATTCCTAATTTTCTAACTCACAGGAATTGTTGTTTCATCCCCAATAAGTAAATCATTGTTTAACTCTTTCTTTCTGATCTCATCCCCTTTTTTTTTTTTTTGTAATTTAATAAAAATAAAAATTAATAAATTGAAATCAAATTTCAAAAATTACAACTTTTTTATTAAATGAATATAATTATAATTAATGTAATGCATTATTGAATTCAATACGCAATTCCGTAAGTCTTTTACATATTCCCCAAACAAAAAACTAAACTCTGAATACTAGATATGACCTCAAAATAACAGGGGTTAAGGTCGGCCAGTGAGACGATGGGGGATGAGCTTCATCGTTGAGAGGGAAACAGCCCGGATCACCAGCTAAGGCCCTAAATGACCACTTAGTGATAAATGAGGTAGGGGTGCAGAGACAGCCATGAAGTTTGTCTAGAAGCAGCCACCGTTGAAAAAGTGCGTAATAACTCACTGATTGAGCGCTCTTGCGCCGAAGATTAACAGGGCTAAGCGATCTGCCGAATTCCTTTTCCTTCTATGTCGTGGGGTTAAAACCAAAAAAAGATTGTTGCTTTCCTGATGTTGCCTCATGTTTTCAATAAAACCTTCTCGTAAAAAGATTTTAAGAATGTTTTCAATGATGGTAGTATATGATATTTGAACTGTTCTTTTTTTATTCATGTCAGCGTTTCATATGGAAGTTAGTATGTTAGCAATAGTGTCTTTAATGAAATATATGATCAACCAACATTTATCAAATTTGAAAAAGAGCCAGAAGAAATGGTTCGATCCTCTTATTTTTATTTCTCAAAAGGAGAGATATCCATGAATCGGGATCCTAATGCATATATATACAAATGGTCCAATGGGAGCAAGAATTTACAGGAATTTTTTGTTCCGTTCTCAAGTCCCTGAACTTATAAAGTCTTCTTTATGTAGTATACCAATTCGTTAACATACCACCAAGTCATTTTTATTAACATAATGACATCGAGCCTTTATTCCAGCTTGTGCTACTGAATCAGTTGCTTTATTTTTAGTACCAACAATTAAGAATTGTTTTCCCCTACTTGCTGCATAAAAACTAAATCACAAGCTTCTGATATATTTTTTTTAACATAAAGCAGAGAATTCAAACTCGACGTCATTATTTTTCCATAAGAAAGTACAAACCAGCAACGATATTACGGGCATCGTTACAGGAAATACATACATACATATATATATATATATATATATAGCAGGACACATACATATGTGTGTCCCACTAATTACACATTATAGTGGTCGATAGACTATCAACCTTATTTCGATGATAATAGAAGTGATAATAACACGTGATTAAGGGCATGGGCAACCAGTACCATAGCAAAATCCCACCAAGCAACCACAGTTTCCCGCACAATCATGTTGCCGGAACATGCAAAACTGACCTTGACAAAGGTCTCCCTCTCCCCGCAATCCCTTCAGCGGCTTGGCAATCGCCTGAATGGATTCAGAAGGAAGTTCGATATCAGGCTGCAGATGACGGGCTAACGCAAACGGGATAAAGCCAGTGGTGAGAAGCACAGCCATTATGGCTACCATCATAGCCAAACTAACGCTATTCTTAGTGATCTCCATCTCCAACACTTAGTTTTTTCTCTCTTGCTCACTTCAATATTGTTTATGAATTTTAAGCGTTTTTTTTCTCTCTTGCTCACTTCAATATTGTTTTATGAATTTTTTTTTGCATATATATGCCTCTCTCAATTATGATCTAGATCTATAGGAAACAAATTATGATCTAGATCTAAAGAGTAAGAAACATTGATAATGGAGTCCAACGTCTAGTCGTTTGTAGGCTGCTTTGTTAATCATGTACGTTAGTTCTGTAATAAGGTTTATAGTTTCTTAAGAATGAATATATATGCCTCTCTCAATTATCCTGTTTGTTCCATGAGCTGTCAAAATTTTAAGTTAAAAATTCTGAAAGAAAAATGTGGCAAGAAGAAAGCACAAATTAGTGGCAATGTGATGACTATGGCGGGGTTTGAAGAACATGTGTATTACAAGGTGTCAAAAGATGCTTTCTAAAAAAGCCTGAAGACTAATGTCCCATAAGAAAGCAAAGAAGAGGAGAGAGAGAGAGAGAGAGAGAGAGAGAGAGAGGAGAGAGAGCGAGGAGAGAGAGGAGAGAGATGAGAGAGAGAGGAGAGAGAGAGAGAGAGAGAGAGAGAGAGAGAGCAAGAGCAAGAAAAAACAGAAAGAAATGTCCCATCAACTGTAGTTATAGATTAGTATTGATTCAACTCTTTCCAAAATCCTCAGAAGCTACATATGCATATCAAACAAGACCAAAATAAAGAACATTACAAAAGGAAAATATAATTTCCGTATCCTTAACTGAGTTTTATATATATATATATATATTGTATTAATTTAACTTTATTTCAGTAAAATACTAATATTCATTTAATTTTGTTGTTTATATCTAATCTAATATCATCTAACACGTAGGAAATGTCCTGACTACCTACTCCTAATTTTCTAACTCACAGGAATTGTTGTTTCATCCCCCAATAAGTAAATCATTGGTTAACTCTTTCTTTCTCTCATCCTTTTAAAAAAAAAAAAAAACTTAAAATGAGGAATTCAAACTCGACACCTTGTAATAAAATCAGGTGTGAAGTTACTGTTATATTATTTATGCAATCACCTTATTATTCTCTTTCTAACTCATCAATGTGAAGGTCCTAATGCGTTATTGAATTAGTAAACCGTTGATTGACCTTTTCATCTAATAAGTAAACCGATGATTGAATACCAAATTTATTTATGTATCCTTAATAAGTTTTTATGTGCTAATATTTTTTCTATTGTGTAAAAATATATTTTAATAATTACTTTAATAAATTAACATTATTAAATACATTAATAAATTAACATTATTAAAGTTAGTACACATTATAATGAGAATGAGATTATTCCCCTTTACACTATCTAATAGGCAGGTAAACACTAGAAAGTGAATCAATCATCCTCATTCTTATTTCTTTACATTACTTTCCAATCTCATCACTTTTGTGACTATATTTTTTTATAATTTAGTAAACGCGCCCTAAATAGATCTATAGGGAAACAAATTATGATCTAGATCTAAAGAATAAGAAACATTGACAATAGAGTCCAACGTCTAGTCGTTTGTAGGCTGCTTTGTTAATCATGTACGTTAGTTCTGTAATAATTTATGTTGTGGGCTACAGCTTTTCATTTTGGGTTTTTAGTTATACGCCTCACTTAGTAGACTGTTTCCTTATTTTCCGTTTACAAGCTGATATCAAGGTAAACTTGGCTAGTATCTGAATACTGTATGTTTGAAAAGCTGTGTGCAAAGCACGAGCTCTTCTCTTTACCATGGATTTGGCTTTATTATCCTCTTTACGGGTGTACATTGATTATTACCCGTCCATTTTAATCGGTTTCTGTTTCAAATTGAACTTGTCGGTTTTCAATATATAAACGAGCACCAAATTGGTCAGGATAATGTTTAGTCCGTTTTCCCACCGTGGACTTTAGTTTTGCTTGGAGGAAAACCTGGAAGTAACCTGGTAGTGTACATGTAGTGACCAAACTAAACTTTTTTTTTTTCTTTTTTTTCTTTTTCCATTATTTTGTGGTTTTTTAGTATTTTTTGGTTCAATAGTTATAAATGTCATGTTCTACAACATCTAACATATTGGTGTTGTTGCTAATCCAAAAAAAAAAAAAAAAAACAAAAACAAAGTTCAAAATATAATAATTTTACGGAAACATAGTTAACTACTAAACATACAAAGTAAACTACTAAAATGTAAATACCATATTAAAAAAAATAATAAATAAAATTTAACTTAAAATTTTTTTGCCCATATTACAAAACCGAAAACCATGCCAAGCATGCTTTTTTAGGTTCGATTTTCTAACTGAAATTTTCAATTTTGACATGACATCTTGATTTGATTTGGATGGTCGGTTATCGATTTATAGACGATTGGTTTTGACTTTTGGATTTTTCTTAACAGCCCCTAATCCTCCTTTTGGATTTTCCAACTGAACTTTTCAAGTCCCATTAGATGCGCTTGTAGGAGTTTCTTGCTTTGTCTTAAGTGATATTTAAAAGATTGGATTGTGCCTTTACTATCAATTAGAAATTTTGAGATTAATGATTGCATCATTTCTAGATTTGACACATATGTATTTTTCTTAAAGAAGGAACATAAATTCAAGGAAGTAGCTAAAAAGGGACATAATACTTTTTGTTTTATATTTGTTTATAGATTCTTAAGAATGAAATATGCATTAAATTACCCTAAAATGATACCTATGACCCTCTTTTATTTTTTGAAAATACGACCATCTTTTATTTATTTATTTTTAAAACTTTAACGTTATCCAATCAGAAATCAAATTAGAGCAGATTCCTTGGTACTCCTAACATCTATGATTCAATATAGAATTTTTTTTTTTAATATAAGAATAAAAAAATGGAATAAAAAAGTGGGGGAATAAAGTCGCGTGACATTTGTGGATCGTCCTAAAACGCACGGTCTTAGATGCGATGCGATGCGATGCACTGCGCTGCGCTAAACTTCTTTCTTTGAACCAGACGACGTCTCATTTCTTCCTTGCTAGTGTTCCTGAAAACAAAAAATAATCTAAAAAAAAAAAAAAAAACATGCCGGAAGAGACGAAAAACCATTGATTACGTGATGGAGGCGGCGTCTGGGCCCCACTTCTCGGGCCTCCGCCTCGACGGCCTCCTCTCCTCTCCGCCGTCGTCTTCCTCCTCCTCTCCCGCCCCCCCGCTCTTCCGCCTCTCCTTCTTCCGCTTTCGCCGACGCCAACGCCCCCAAGACAGCCCTTCGTCATCGGTAATTTCCCCAATTTCTTCTCTTTTTCCTCGCAAATTACGCTTTTCATTTCGTCGAACTTCGTTTTCCGCTTCGCGATTTGGTCGTAATTGTTGTTTTTTCATTGTGAATTTTGAGCTTGAGTAGGTGTTTCGGGAGGTACGGCCTCGGGAAAGACGACGGTCTGCGACATGATCATCCAGCAGCTTCACGATCACCGCGTCGTGCTCGTCAGTCAGGTGATTTTTGTTTTTTTAGCTTCTTTTTGGCCTTTTTCTGCTTTCTTTACTGAAATTTTCTCTTCACTGCTTGCTTGCACAATCTTTTGCTTCTGAATTTTGATTAGTTTATTGTACGCCATTTTCTAGGATTCTTTTTACCGTGGTTTGACTCCTGAAGAATCCGAACGCGTGCACGAGTATAATTTTGATCATCCTGGTAATTATCACTTCTGTGATTTCTATTTTATAATGTGGATTCTGGTTTTAAATCATAATATTCTGTGCTGGTAGATTTTAAATAATTAATAAATTTTGTGTGGTATGTACTCTAATTGTAGTCATTTTTATGTTTTTTATTCAAATATCTAGATTAGTATGGAACATTTTGCGCACAAATTGGTTAATTCGATATGTTTTTTCAATTGTTAGATGCTTTCGACACCGAACAACTTCTAGACTGTATTAAGAAGCTCAAATGTGGGCAATCTGTTCATGTTCCAATCTATGATTTTAAGCAACACCGCCGCTCTTCGGATAGTTTTCGGCAGGTACTCAGCTCTCATTTTGATCCATGGACATTTTTATTTTCGTTGTAATAACACAATGTTGGCTCATTTCTTTCCAGGTTAATGCCTCTGATGTCATTATATTGGAGGGGATTCTGGTTTTCCATGACCAACGCGTCCGCAATCTGATGAACATGAAGATTTTTGTTGATACAGGTTTTTAATTCCTTCTCTGTTTACTTACTATTCAATTTGTATTGCGTTAATGTTACGTGTGGTTTTTCGCTTCTTTTAGCTTTTACCATTGTTATTATGCTTTCCTTGGCATTGCTGTTAGGATCTCGCTGTTGTCTTAACATTTCTCGCCAGTTTTTATGTAGTTGATTGAGTAGTCTCTCTTTAATTGACTACTTATTGAGTATGACACCTGGAAGCAGTGGAGTATATAAGGAAAGAATATAAATGTTACATTATGGTATTCATATTGATGCAATCTATACAACATATGAAAGGATTCTCTGTCCTCCTGCTTGCCTGCAACGTGTTCTGCTCAATGTTTCACTGCTGTATTTTTGGTAATCATGTTAATAGATGCTGATGTAAGGCTTGCTCGTAGAATAAGGCGTGACACGGTTGAGAGGGGTAGGGACGTAAACTCTGTCCTTGAACAGGTAATTCCCTTTACATGATTTGAATAGTTCTTTTTGGAGTGGGTATGGCTAAAACCATCTAGGAGTTTTGGATGGGATACACTGTCCAGAGGAGTTGTTATCATCTTCATTTTAAGAATAGGACCTTGCTTATCTTACAGAATTTTGCATTATAGATAAATGCAATAGTTTACTAGAGAGATTTCCTGACCTCTTATACATAGTAGGTTTTTGTGTGGATTATCTGGATGGTTCACCATGGACTGCATATTGAGCCAGAAGTTTCAAAGCCTTCCAGCGACTGGCTCGCAGTTCACCACATAAGAGGAAAAAATAAACTTATGTAGATTCGAGTAAGAAAGAGTGTCACTGTCATTTGGCTTTATCATCCTAAATCCTCTAACAACATCATTTTATTTGTTTTGCAGTATGCTAAGTTTGTCAAGCCTGCTTTTGATGATTTTGTTCTCCCATCCAAGAAGTATGCTGATGTAATCATTCCCCGTGGAGGTGATAATCATGTTGCCATTGATTTAATTGTGCAACACATACACACAAAGCTTGGCCAACACGACCTTTGCAAGATTTATCCCAATGTTTATGTTATTCAATCAACATTTCAGGTAGGTCTTCTGTTTTTAATTTGGTATCATAAATCACCATTTATCTTCTTTCATCATGGAGAATAAAAAAATTTATGCATGTGACAGTGCAGATGTGAAAAGGAGTAACGCATCTTCATTTCTATTTTTAGATTGTGAATCTGATGGAACTATCATCTTCTTCCCCTTGAAATAGCAATTTAACTATTACATAATTTAGCTCTGATTTTGGAGCAATACAATGCTGCTAACCTTTTTAGTTCCATATAATTGTAGAAGCCTTGAAACTCTTTTGAAAATATTTTTATTGTACTATTTTGTTGAACTTGTAGGCATTCGTCCCCCACGCTCTGCCATCTGATATGCTGTATGGATTCACTTTTAGCTGTTAATGATTCCATGATTTGGTTGTCTGATCCTACAGATTAGAGGAATGCATACACTGATTCGAGATCGAGAAATATCAAAGCATGATTTTGTATTTTATTCGGATCGACTCATTCGTCTGGTACTTTTCTATTTAATTAGGCTCTGCTAATTGTCAATTGTTTAATGATTTAATCAAGTTAATGAAGGTTTTGTTCTGAACCCTCAGGTTGTGGAGCATGGGCTTGGCCATTTGCCATTCACTGAGAAGCAAGTCGTTACTCCAACAGGTTTTCAATTTTTTGCCTTCCAACAATCCTTCCCTCTTTTTCTCCCCATTAGTTTGTTCAGACTAGAAAGTGTCTTATTCTTTTCTTTGGGATGAGGTCTAGTTGAGTGATAAATCTTCACGGATTCACAGTATCCTTGGCCATGGTCAATGCAAGCAAATGTTGTATGGGTTGGATCCCTCTGTGCATGTGTGCTAGTGTGCTACTATGTTGACATGCTTGTTGCGTGAGGCATGAATTTGTATCAGGATGTTTTGCAATTTGCGTATCATCTTAAATTATTTTGTCTAGACTCAAAAAATGGGAAATATTTTGCCTGTCTTTAACATGTACTCTTAATTATTTCAGGATCAGTATATACTGGGGTTGACTTCTGCAAAAAATTATGTGGGGTTTCCATTGTTCGAAGGTGAGCTTTATCCCAGGTACTATTTGTCAGTTCTTGCTAACTGGCAATAAGACCTTTTTTTGCTCAAAACTGGGGCTTTTTCCGATATTCTGCTGTAAAAATGTACAAAATCTCAGATTCCAAAATTCAGCATTTGATAGTAGTTTTAATTCAGAAGTTTTTTATTCTAGTTTCTTTACTTTAATCTTCATGCCTTCTTTTGTATTCCTTAAAAAGCTCTATTTGTTCCTTGTGTCAGTGGTGAGAGCATGGAAAATGCGTTGCGTGCATGTTGCAAAGGAATAAAAATTGGAAAAATCCTAATTCACCGGGATGGAGACAATGGGAAACAGGTTAAGTGTTAAAGGCTTTTTACTTTGATAAGGTGTACTGGTGCTAACTTGCCCCCCTGTTATTATTTTTTTTCTTGACATTTTTAGTAACTAAAGTAACTCCAACTTAAGCAGCTTATATATGAGAAACTTCCCAAGGATATTTCAGAACGTCATGTCTTGCTTCTAGATCCTGTTCTTGCTACAGGTAACGTTTTTAATTTCCCTTTTGCCTGTCTCTTTTTGGGTACTTTTAAAACTCCACTTTCTTTGTTCTTTGTTCTTTTTTTTTTTCCCAACATTTCTAGTTTTTCTGGAAACAACAAAACCATTTCTAACAAGTCTGAGTAACAGTTAAAAGTTTTCATGTGGGATTCTTTTCTGGAAAAGAGAAATTAGCGCAGTAAGGAAACTATTAATAAGAGAAAAAGAGGAAGCAAACAAAATGAGATGCAAGTGAATTCTTGTAGTTATTTTTATTTTTGCTCTTCACCCCCCCCCCCCCCCCCCCCCGGAAAAGGTTTAACGAGAGTCAATTTATTATTTACGTGATGCATTTTTGCAGCATAGCTTTCAGGGAAAGTTGCTTTAAAATTAGAACTTTTAATTACTTACTACACCATTTTAATGTTGGATACCATTTTTCTAAAAGCTCCCCCTGTTTCTTTCGCATGTTCATTTCGGAAAGGGAGAAAAATAGCAAAAGAGTGTGTTTCCCAACTTTTTCCATCATTCTTCTTGTTTTGAAAATGAAAATCTATCTCATTTTCAAACTTACTTTGTACAGTGTCCTTTTGGAATCCATTTAAAATTTTTTTAACAACGCACTATTCCCAACACCATTTCTTCTCATTCCAAGCAAATTTTTGTTTTCAAGGAAGGAAAATTTTTCACGCATCCAAACGCCATCTCATTCACAAAATGAAATGACTTTCTCGTTTCAAACAAGAAAATCTTCCTATCCGAAAAAGGACATGCGATCCAAACTTTTATGCTTGCCTACTACACTGTTGCTATGTTGTTGTTTTTAATATTTGTCTTCAGGTTGCTGTCGGTTTTTGCTTTATATCATTTGAGTTTTAGGCTCGTTTATAAATTCATTGTTTGGTTCTACATTGTTACTAATGTTCTCTGGGCTAAACTTTTCTTGCATTTTGATTATCGGAAACTCACCTCAATATTTTTCTTGTAGGTAATTCTGCTAACCAAGCAATCGAGTTACTGATCCAGAAAGGAGTTCCGGAATCTCACATAATATTCCTCAACTTAATTTCTGTGAGTTACTATTATTGGTTCTGATTTCATATGCAAACTTCTGTTCCTACTCTCTAAATACTTGATCTTATTATCTTATTGTGGCTGTTTCAACCTCAGGCCCCTGAAGGAATCCATTGTTGTTGCAAAGCGATTCCCATCCTTAAAGATTGTTACTTCAGAGATAGATGCTTCATTGAATGAAGAATTCCGTGTGATTCCGGGGATGGGCGAGTTTGGCGACCGCTACTTTGGTACAGATGACTGATCACTGAAAGGGCAAAGACAAGTATTGTCTTCGATCAGACAATCAATAAGTTCAACGTAATGCCTTATTTTAATATATCTAATTTATCATTCATGGCATAAGTTTATAGAATATTGACATGGTGTCTGAATATTATAGTTTCACCATGCATGAGTTGTGTCAGCTTGATTGTAATCTGCCCTTATGAATTAACAGGGTATAGCCTCTGATTGTAGCATGGGTTCAGACTCGAAAAAACCAATTCAACTGAATCTAAACTCGAAAAGTGTTTGAGATAGAGAAAAATGAGATCGATGCATATTTTGAAAAAAGTGAATTTTGATTTGAATAAATCCAGTCCAAATCAAAAATCCAAAACAAGGGCATAGTTTTCACACATGGATATGGAAGATACAGACTCAATTCTTATATGTTTAAAATGCTTAAACATTTGGATAGTCCATTATTTCAGGTTATGGGTAGTTTAAATGCTGCAAACTTAAAGAAATTTGGAAAACAAACATGTTCATTTACCCCAATTCATATATACAGACACATGATAGGGAACCACATTATGAGAGGTTAAATCCTCTGTTTGATTCAGGGAAGAGAGGAGAGGTGGAGGGAGAGAGTCCCCATCTGAGCCCACTGATTTTCATCATTTCTCCATCCCTTCAACCCTCTCCATCCGTCGTACTGAACATAGTATTGTCTCTCTCTCTCTCTCTCTCTCCCTCTCTCTCTGTTTTTTTTGTTTTTGTTTTGTATAATAGCTAGTAAGCCTGTGATTGCTATGCGAGAACTCCACTCAACCCCATTGGGTGAACAACAATTTTGTCTTGGATTCATTTTTTTGTACATGTTGTCATAGTAGTGCCTCGTCTCTATAGACCTCCTACAGAATATATCCCTAGTGGCTGATACAAAATATCACTTCATTTAAGAAGTTTTTGAGGTGATAGATATAGAAGTGGTTACTGAATAAGGCAAACTACTTAAAAAGGTCAAACATGTAGTACTTTCAATATACATTGACATTCTTGGTCTTTGCCGGTTTCCAACAGGCAACAAGCAAAGTCCACAACCCCACATAATTTACTTACCTCCTTTTCAAAGCTCACCTCACCTACTTGCCTTTTCCCATTAAAATGATACAGACAAAATCAATGATACTTAAAAGCTCATTCTTTAGAAGTCAGCTCCTCACACACTTGGAACTTGGAAGTCAAAATTCTTGAACATAGCTTTCAAATTAAACATCGCTACAGATCATATAACTTAGAAGCCAGCATCATCATCACACCAGTAACTTAATTTTTGAGGTCATTACTGTTTTGGAACACTCTTGTGTGATCATATACGGATGACTAAGTTCCAGAAATGACTTAGAAAACAAATCAAACAAATCATTGTCCCATAAGCACCACCAGAAAACACCCCCCCATATGCATGCTTTCATGCACGTTACAAGGATGAGACACAGCAGAACTCTTTTCATTCAACTTCTCTTAGTAGTGCTTATTATAATTTTGTGGGACGTTGGTTTATGCCGGGGAGATCGTCTTCTTCATGATTCGGGCTGCAAAGATATCCAGAGGAAAGCTCTTCTCATGTTCAGACAAGGCCTAACAGACCCTTCAGGCAGGCTCTCGTCTTGGATTGGAAAGGATTGCTGCAAACGGAGAGGTGTAATCTGCAACAACAGAACCGGTCACGTGGACAAGCTCAAGCTTCGCAACCCGTATCCAGACATGGATTCGGACGGCGATGAAGGTGCAGTACATGCGTTAAGTGGTGAGATCAACCCGTCTTTGCTTGCTTTGAAAGATTTAAGTTACTTGGATTTGAGCATGAATGACTTTGGAGGTTCAAAAATTCCATCCTTTATTGGATCACTAGAGAAACTGAGGTATCTCAATCTTTCTGGTGCATCTTTAGGAGGAGATATTCCTCCAAGTCTTGGAAACCTGTCGAGATTGAACTATCTTGATCTTAGTGATAATAATTATGTTCAATCAAATGGAAATGACCTCCAGTGGCTTTCTAATATTTCTGCTCTGAAATACCTTGATTTGGGGCGTTGGGACTTAACCAAGTCTACAACACATTGGCTTCAAACCGTTAATCATCTCACTAAACTTCTTGAGCTGCGTTTGCCTGGTTGTCAACTTTCCAAGCTTCCTCTCAATCTTCCTTTAGTCAACTTCACATCTCTTTTGGTGCTTGATCTCTCAAACAATGATTTCAAGTCCAAAATCCCGCACTGGTTATTCAATCTAAAAAGCCTAGTGATTCTTGACCTCAGCTCCAACAATTTCTTGGGAGTACTTCCAAATGCAATTTCTAATTTGACAGCTCTACAAAAGATTGACTTGTCTGATAACAACATTGGAGATCGGTTACAAACGAACTTGGGAAAGTTGTGCAATCTGAGGATCTTAAAGCTTGCTGGTAATAATTTTACTGGTGAAATAACTGATTTGGTTGGCTATTTGTCTAGATGCTCCAACCGTAGCTTGGAGACACTAGACCTCGGATACAATCAGCTGACTGGAACTCTGCCAAATGCTTTAGGATATTTTCATAGTCTGAAGTACCTTAACCTCTTGAGTAACTCCTTCCAAGGTCCAATCCCGAAATCGATTCAAAACTTGACATCTGTGGAGGAAATTCGCCTGTCAGATAACCAAATGAGAGGGAACATTCCAGAAGGTCTTGGACAACTCTCAAAGTTGGTTCTGCTAGATATCTCCAAGAACAAATGGGAAGGTGCATAACCGAAGCTCATTTGGTAAATCTTTCAAGCTTGAAGGAATTATCACTGATCAACAATAAACAATCCCTACACATTTCTTTGGCCTTCAACATCAGTTCTAGTTGGCTTCCTGTATTCAAGCTCAGCTACCTCGAAATCAGATACTGCGAATTGGGTCCCAGATTTCCTTCTTGGCTTAAAAACCAAAATGAGCTCGACACGTTGATACTTAGCCGTGCTAAGATTTCAGACACCGTTCCAAGTTGGTTTCTAGGCCTGGATCTCAAGCTATTTCCAATAGACCTCTCGTATAATCAACTGAGTGGAAGGGTGCCAAACTCATTCAAATATCAGTACCCCGCCTCCGCTGACTTGAGTTCAAACCACTTCAAGGGCCCCTTGCAACTCTGGTCACCAAACATAATCGTTCTTAATGTGAGGGATAATCAATTTTCTGGGCCAATTCCTCCAGAGATTGGTGAAGTAATGCCCTTCCTGCTTGATTTAGACCTCTCCGGGAATCCTTTAGTAGGAACCATTCCATTGTCAATAGGCAATCTCACAAGACTGACAAGTTTGGTAATTTCAGGTAATCAATTATCTGGTGAAATTCCTGATTTCTGGGACAGTTTATCTGTCTTAAACATTTTGGACATCTCCAATAACAGTCTATCTGGTACCATCCCATTGACAATGGGCTCTCTTAGCTTTCTTGGGTACTTGGTACTCTCAAACAACAACCTTACGGGCGAACTTCCTTCTTCCTTGCAAAACTGCAGTGACATGGGCATTCTTGATCTTAGTTATAACAAACTCTCCGGAAAGTTCCCTCCTTGGGTAGGAGAAAAAATGAGCTCTTTGTTCATTTTACGCTTGCGGTCAAACTCCTTTACCGGATACGTTCCTTCTCAGCTATGCCAACTCTCCAATCTTCACATATTGGATCTCTCACACAACAATCTCTCAGGCAAAATTCTTCACTGCATTGGTAATCTGAGTGGAATGAAGTCTGCATTTTCGAAAGAAGACACAGAGAGGTACTTAGGACTAGTGTTCGATGGAAGGGACATGGAGTATTCTTCTGTCGTATACATTGTACGCATAGAAGTGGTGGCAAAAGGAAGTGTTCTAGAGTACTCCTCCACTTTGTACCTTGTTAAATGTTTGGATCTTTCAAACAACAATTTAAGTGGAGAGATACCAAAGGAGCTCACAAGCCTTATAAATCTGGGAACTCTGAATCTATCCATGAATCATCTAACAGGAAATATCCCATCACAGATTGGAAAATTGGAGCGGCTAGAAACTCTTGATCTCTCAAGAAACCAACTTTCGGGTCCGATACCACAAGGCATGTCTTCCTTAACTTTCTTGAATCATTTGAATCTGTCTTACAATAACTTGTGATCAGGAGAAATCCCAACAACCAATCAGTTTCAGACCTTCAACGACCCATCTATCTACCGAGGAAATGTTAGAGCTTTGCGGCAAGCCTTTACCGGACACATGTCATGGAAACTATATTCATGGTGAAGAAGACACAGAAGAAAAGGAGAGTGAAGAAGATGACATGTTTGAAAAGCTAGGCATCTTCATCAGTGCGGTGGTGGCCTTTGCGGTGGGGTTTTGGGCAGTTTGCGGGTCGTTGATCATCAAGGAGTCATGGAGAGATGCATATTTTGGCTTTTTTTGACAAGGTGAAAGATCAAGCTCTTTCATTTTGTAGGAGGACATTTCTTCATGTCCATGAAAAACGACCTTGGGATTGACGTCACCAGCATTCTCAGTCATGTTTTCATGTTGTTTCTAAGGTTGTAAATTCGTAATATACGATGCGTAGTTGTACTTTTGCATTATACAATATTGTGACATAAACAAATCAAGGCTCGAGTTCAAAACAAAACAAAAAAGGAAAGAAAGAGAGAAAAAAATCTGGGCGTTTTCTTGTAGTCTTGGACTTTCTTTTTCTTTGCACTTGAAATGCTAAGCAGGATAAACAAATTAACAAATAGCATGGTAGAGCATTCCTACATGGCATAAAGTTCTATTATTTGTTACTTGAAATTATGAAATATTCTTTTGTAGAAAGAAAAAAGATCCTATAGTTAAGCTTTAATTCTCCCATAACAATTAGAATAATAAAACTGGAAATTACATAAGTATGCTGTTTAAAAAACAAAAAACAAAAAAAGCGTACGCTGTTATTTGGTAATCTGAAGTTATAAAAACAAAAAAGAAATAAAATGACAATATCAGAGGAGTGAAAAAAAAAACATGCACTTTCATTTCATTAGTATTTGGATAGAGGAAAACTAAACGACATGTCGTATGGTTCTGTATGTAAAACAGCATTATCAGTCATGAGATGCAAAGGTGTTAACTAACAAATAAACGATGCGTCGTTTACATCTATATGTCGTTTTCTTTCATATTCCTCTGAAAATGAGACGGCCCGTCGTTTACACTACAATGAAACGGAAATTCACTTTCTCGTAACTATTATGATTTTTTTTGGGTGGCGTGGTTGGGGGAGCCGTGACATTGGAATATACAAGAGTCGGTATAAATATAAGGATTATTTAGATAAAGATTTAAATCGAAAAATATGAATTAAAAAAATGTCAATTTTTTCTTTTATTTACATAAATGTCTAAATTTATACTTATAAAAATCAAATTACCCTTTTATCAAGTATTGAAATTAAAAAAATAATAATAAAAATGAATAAAAAAGGAAAGAAAAAATCTCTAAAAAAAAATGTAAAACTAAACAAATCTTTTATAAAAGGAAAAAAAAAAAGATATCATTTTACTTGCTTTATTTTAAGGAAAAAATGACTATAATTGATATTAGTTGTATGATATATAAAAAAACAATCACTATACTAAATAATTAGCCATTAAAATAAAATTCACAACGAACATATAAAAAAATTAAATATATGTTGTAAAGAAATATGAAACACTTTTAAACATAAAAAAAACATCATAATGATATAGTAATTATCATAAAGAAATAAACAATTTTATCACACATTTAAACTTAGAAACTAACTATTAAAATAATACCAATAATAATAAATAATAAATAAATTATCACAATAACATTACAATTATCATAAAGAACCTAAATCGTATTAAAAAAAATAACTTTTAAAAAATCTAATCATACTTAAGAAATGTGTTTATAAAAAAAACCTTTATTATACAACCAACCATCACTATAATAAACTACTCATCATTAAAATAAAAATATAATAATGATAAATAAAAAAATATATATGAATCATAAAGAAAAAAAAATATTAAATATAATAAAAAAACAAAAAAAAACTATAAATACTTATTTTTAAAAAAATAAACATTTACATAATATTATCTAAAAATTGACCACCGACAAAGTCATGGAAGCTTTTGCCTTTGTCGTCCACATTGAACATGCCAACAGCCAAGCCACCAAAAAAAAAAGTCAAACAATTAACATATTTGTCAAGTCAAAACACCTGTGCAAAAATACAAAGGAAATATAAATAAAATAAACTCAGACTTCGTTTTGATATTTCATTTTATCTTTAATTAAAATAAACTTTTTATTTTAATTTTTATCTTTCATAAAAAATCAAAAAAACTTATAATTAATTTTTAAAAAATTAAATAATTTTAATTTAAAAATTTTATTTTCAACTAACTAACAAATTAAAAGTTTAATTAAATTAATCTCCAAACAATATCAATAGTGTTAAAAAAAAAAAAAAATTATTGAGTTCCACTATCCGGACCCACTGTGATTGATAAGTGATAGTATTGGACGCATTGATGGGATTGAAAAAATTCTGAAGCTTTCGTCAGCTAGTACGCCATGAGCTATAAAAAGTTAACTTCGTGTAAGAGAGTCTATGCCTACATTTGTTGGCAGTGTTTGTACTAGCAAAACTCGAATCTATGAATTTTAAATCTAAAAAAGACTTTTATTCTTATGTCACCCCAATAAACTTCAAATAAGACTCATTCACATTCTAATAGGCTCGAGTCTAGTCCTATAAATTCAGACGGCCCAGCTTGGCCTGGCCCAGATAGGCGGAAAGGGAAAATCGGGCCAAGTTAGGTTGGATCTATCTGAATTTTAAAATTATAAGCTTAGTCCGTTTCGAAAACTTGATAAGTTTAAAATCGAGTCGAATAAACGGACTTTTAAAAAATAAAAAAAAATAAAGAAAAAAAATAGAGATAGTGGACCGCCCCGCTAGACTCAAAGGTTAGATCCGGCCCGTCCTTATACTTACATCAGGCCAGCTCTCAAATCAAAAATACAGACAACAGACTAGCTCACTTAGCCCGACCCATATTTATAACACTAGACTCAGACTTCTATTTGTACGATGCAAGTGACAACATTTATAATCTAGAGTTTTCACACCCACTAACATAAATATATTAAGAAACAATTTTTTTTCCTCCCCTCGGTAAAATTAGTGGCACAGTAAAGTCCTAGTAAACATGTGGAATACTTTACCGAAACTTTTTTTGTTTTCAAGTAAAAACAGCTGAAAGTAAATGAAAACAACTTTGGAATAGGCTGACATTTATTGGTCTTTGCCAGTCTCCAACAAGTTTACAGCCTTTATGCTTGGTCCCACCTTATTAAACTCAACTCCCCTTTCAGCCTGACCTCACCGACCCCCCTTTTTCCCATTCAATTGAAACGGACAAAAAAAAAAAAAAAAATGAAGAAAAAATCAGTGATACTAAAGCTCTTTTTTGTTTTTTGTTTTGTTTTTGATACTAAAGCTAATTGATTGGAAGTGTATTACACTTGTTTGTGATCACCTTAATTACCATGAATTGGAAATGGAGGATGAACGAGTCTCCGATTGGAGAGAGAGAGAGAGAGGAAAAAGAGAAGATAAGAGATCTTACATATAGCGCCAAAGTAATGGTGTGTTTTGAAATACTGATTTGAATTGAAATTTTTAAATTAGCGTTTGTCGACCTTTTAGAAATTAGTTAAAAAAAATTGTTAATTTTTTAAGAAAGAAAAAAAAAACAAAAACAAATTGGAATTTTTAGATTGGAACTTGAGTTCCAAACAAAACATAAATATATCATGTGTTTAGGGGAAAAAAATTATCTCATGCACATTCTATTAAACTTGTTTCAGTAATTCTGTTTGGAGTCTTGTGCCTTAAAACCGAAGCAAATTTTTTTTTTTTTCCCTTTTATATGCTAAAGAAAAGTTTAGAAATAAACGATTGGCGTTAGCATAACACTTTGCATGTTATTATAAGTAGGGCTCCTAGACGTAGATTGCAATGTTTTTTAAAGGCCCTATAAGTGGATCTCATCCCTCGATGAGGAGCGCGAATGTGCTAATAATAGCAATACATGTAAGCATGATCCTATACACTCTAAAACAAGTACGAGATAGACAAAAAAAAATCTTCATATTTAAACCCTTAGAGAACCACCAAGCACTCGTCACAAATCCATCACGGTAAAATCTTTTATCGCTCGGTTGAAACAATTAAAGCTTGGCTTTTGACTTGGTCGCTTGATCATGATCATGACGGGATCAAATGCTAACTAAGCGCTCCTCAAGTTCAAACAAGGCCTAAAGGATCTTTTAAGTGCCCTGGCGTGGCTGCTACACCAATATGTATATATATACACGTGTGTATGTGTATAAATAGATATATATATATATATAGACGTATATAAGATATGCCACTTGTGAAGTAATGAAGTTAGAGGTGAGGTACGTACTCTATTGCAATTATACATAGCGTTTGTATTAAATTGCAATGGACGACATTATACACCAAAAAAGAAAACAGTAATTTCTGGAGACAAACAGTAAATCAGGCTGCTGCGTTTCGTTTGAATTCAGTGGCAGTTTCACCTATGGCTGGCTGCCACGCAAATATCACCACATGACTTTTCAAGTTATATAAATGGTACAATAATTAAAGTTCTCCCTTGTCAATTCAACAAACTAACACTATTGATCTTCTTCACTCAACTTGACTGAATATGGTCTTAGATCAATTGTGCAGAAAAAGAAAACAGGGGAAAACAGAAGAGAATTGTTTACGTGGTTTGTTCACAGACAGGAACAATTTAGATAAGAAGATTAAGAAGTGAGGAGTATTATGAATAAGTCTCCATAGAAAAACAAGTTATAATAACACAATCGGGGTAAGTAAACTAAGACTATCAAATCCCTCCTAATAGACACAATTTTATTTCATTTTATCATGCGGTATAATGTGAGATGTGCCCCCCAATTTTGGATAACATTGTACTGGTTCAAATTCATGGTCTTGTCCGAATTGTCCAAAGGGGTTAATTTCAAAACTAACACTTTTGAAAAAAAAAAAAAAATTTAGTTTTAACATCACTTTTTTGGACTCTTAAATGTAACACCACTACATCTGACGATTCCTTTTAAAAAGGTCCCACCAACTACTGCATAGGGTAAAACACTTGAAATACCCTTTTCCGCTCACCTACCCAAATTTCTGCATTGATTTCTTCACAACCCTTAAACAAAAATCAAAAAAAAAAAAAAAAATCAAATTCAAAGAAGAGAGAGTACGAAGACGAGAGAGGGGAAAATTGCAGCTCCTCTATTGAAACAGTCCACAGTTTGGAATGCAACAACTAATTAATACATATTGAAAATTTACTTAGCACGTGAACATTATTTTTCTTTAGATGGTGGTAGAAGAAAACGCCACTATCACACTAGATCTTTGCAGGAGCCATCCCAACTTCAAAAGCATATTTTAGGAATAAAGTCTTCTGTGTAGTCTTGACATAAGAACATTTATCTACAACTCTATAAGGTCAATATAAGATGTGGCAATGTGGCAATGTGTACTATTAGTCCTTTTATTTTATCATTAACATATTTTTAATTATGGTCTCATTATCCATTATACTTGATAAACAGAAACCTAAACAATTTCAAACAATAAAAAATTAATCAATATTTTAATTACTTCAGGTAAAATTTATGTTTACTACATAGTCATTATAATAATGACCACTAGTAACAAAAAATATGAACATCACCAAAGTTCATAATATGGAAGAGAATCAGTGCCCATGACTAATGATAATCTAGAAAATTTCAAAGTGCCAATAGTTTTTGCGGATTCGTACCCTATTAATCTCAACACCGTCATTTTTTCAGTCATTTCGGGTAACATATGAAACAACAACATTCAATACATGTTTTTTAATTTTGCTTCGATTACCAGCAACTAAAGTGAAAAGAAAAAAAAAATGAAAAACACTTAGGCCCCATTTGGGACAACATCTCCAAATGTTGCCTTACTATCTGAATTTTAAATTTCTAACTCTGTATTAAAACTTTCTCTCTTCCATTTTCAAAAAACTCAAATTTTAAAAGTTCATAACTTTCTCGTTTTAAATCCAAATGAGATGATTTTTATATTAAAATGCTCGTGTCGACGAGATGAATAAGATATGATCAATTTTGCATATTTTTCCCGAATACATTTCAAATTTTTGTATTATTTTTTATATTACGTAACTTTTTCAAAAGTTTTTTCCCCCAAATATAAATTTCCAACCCAACTTTCAAAACATCATCTCAAAATGTATCCCAAACGGCCTTTAGAATGCAACAACAAACACATCCATTCGAATATGTAAAAAAATTTTAAAAAAAAAATTTACTTCAGATTTAGAGAAGAAACTAACAGTTTATTTGCAAGCTTTCTCTTCAAAAAGAGAGCAGTGAGAGAGAAAGAGAATGAGGAGAGAGAAAGAGAAAGATGAGAGAGAGAGAGAGAGAGAGAGAAAGGGCACAATAAAGAGGAGGAAGCGAGCTTTGTAGGGTTTTCTAAAATTATGCTTTGATCTGCAAGGATATTTTTGACAATTCAGTTTCACCTCGGTGTTATATGTGAAAGTCCCAAAAAAGGTACTAAAATTAAAAATTTTTTTTTTTCAAAGGTGCTATATTTGAAATTAACCCATTGTCCAAATCCTTTATGGCCACGTCCCCACCTGTTTACCCAACTACACCGAATGTCCTGTTCATAGTAAACATCACAACAGGATGATCAGTTCAGCATCTTAATTGTGAGCTCATTGATGTATGGAACAGTCTTCTGTGTTCATGTACTTGAGAAATTCGAGACGGATGAATAACTTTCAGAAACAATTTTGAAAAGAAAGCCTTGTTTTGTTAATTGTCTCCAATTTGCTATGCATGCTTTCATGTTCATTACAAAGATATGAGACACAGCAGCACTCTTTCCATTCAACTTGTTTTAGTTGTGCTAATGATAATTGTGTGGGACGTCGGTTTTTGCCGTGGAGATCATCTTGGTCATGATGCGGGCTGCACAGATGCTGAGAGGAAAGCGCTTCTCAGGTTCAGACACGGCCTAACAGACCATTCAGGCAGGCTGTCGTCTTGGCTTGGAAAGGATTGCTGCAAATGGAGAGGTGTGATCTGCAACAACAGAACTGGTCATGTGGACAAGCTCAAGCTTCGCAACCCGTATTCAGACATGGATTCGGACGGCGATGAAGGAGCAATGCACGCATTAAGTGGTGAGATCAACCCGTCTTTGCTTGCTTTGAAAGATTTAAGTTACTTGGATCTGAGCATGAATGACTTTGGAGGTTCAAAAATTCCATCCTTCATTGGTTCACTAGAGAAACTGAGGTATCTCAATCTTTCTGGTGCATCTTTCGGAGGAGATATTCCTCCAAGCCTTGGAAACCTGTCGAGATTGAACTATCTTGATCTTAGTGATAATAATTATGTTCAATCAAATGGAAATGACTTTCAGTGGCTTTCGGGTCTTTCGTCTTTAAAGTACCTTGATTTGGGGGGTTGGGACTTAACCAAGGCTACACCAAATTGGCTACAGACTATCAACATGCTTCCTTCACTTCTAGAACTTCGCTTTCCGGGTTGTAGTCTTTCTAGCCTTCCTCACAATCTGCCTTTTCTCAATTTAACATCTCTTCTTGTCCTTGATCTCTCCAACAATCGTTTCAGCTCTAGACTTCCCAACTGGTTGTTTGATCTTAAGAGCCTAGTCCACCTTGACCTGAATTCCAACAATTTCCATGGGGCACTTCCTTGTTCATTTTCTACTTTCACTTCTCTAGAGAAGCTTGACTTGTCAGAGAATAATATTGGGGGTTCATTGCCAATAAACTTCAAAAAGATGTGCAATTTGAGGACCTTGATGCTTTCGGGAAACAATTTTACCGGTGAAATAGCCGAATTGATCAATAGTTTGTCTGGATGCTCGAAAAGTAGGCTCGAGATGTTAGACCTTGGATACAATCAATTGAGAGGAATTTTGCCCCACTCTTTGGGATCACTCAAGAGCCTAAGGTGCCTTAAGCTCTCGAACAACTTCTTCCGAGGTTCAATTCCTAAATCAATTCAGAATTTGACTTCTATCGAAGAAATTCGCTTATCGAATAATCAAATGAGTGGTGTCATTCCAGAAGGTCTCGGTCAACTCTCGAAACTGGTTGTCTTTGATGTCTCTGAGAACACATGGGAAGGTGTCATAACTGAAGCCCATTTGGTCAATCTTTCAAGCTTGAAAGAGTTACTGATAGCCAATAAGCAGTTTCCAAACACTTCCTTGGTTTTCAACATCAGTTCGGATTGGTTCCCTTTATTCAAGCTCAGAAACCTTGAGATAAGATCTTGCCGGTTGGGTCCGGAGTTTCCTTCGTGGCTCAAAAATCAAAATGAGCTCACCATCTTAATACTCAGTAATGTCGAGATTTCAGGCACTATACCAGATTGGGTTTTGCAGCTTGATCTGCAGTTAGAGCAATTGGATTTCTCCTACAATCAACTGGATGGGAGAGTGCCAAACTCACTCAGGTTTTCTCAATTTTCGATCGTCGACTTGAGTTCAAACCGCTTTGATGGACCCCTCCCACTTTGGTCTTCCAATGTTACAATGCTGAATCTGAGAGACAATCTGTTTTCTGACCCGATTCCTCGCGACATTGGCGAAGTAATGCCTTTTCTAATGGACTTAGACTTCTCCAGGAATCCTTTAGGAGGAAGCATTCCTTTGTCAATAGGGAATTTGACTAGTTTGACAACCTTAATAATCTCGGATAATCAGTTATCCGGAGAAATCCCCGATTTCTGGGATAAATTACCGCTCATCGATATTCTAGACATGTCGAGTAACTGTCTTCATGGTACTATCCCAAGTTCAATAGGCTCACTTAACTATCTGGGACTCTTGATACTCTCAGACAACAATCTTTCAGGTCAACTTCCTCCTTCCTTGGAAAACTTCCGCGACTTGGGAATTCTTGATCTCAGCGATAATCGACTTTCTGGAAAGCTTCCAACATGGATCGGAGAAAAAATGACGTCTTTGTTCATTTTACGCCTGCGGTCCAACTTCTTCAGCGGAAACATTCCTTCACAATTCTGCAGACTTTCCAATCTTCACATATTGGATCTCTCGGATAACAACATGTCAGGCCAAATTCCACACTGCTTTGGCAATCTGAGCGGCATGAAGTCGGCGCTGTCGAAAGCAGATACGGAGAGGTACTTGGGACTAATCTCAGAAGGGAGGGTCATCCAATATTCTTCTTCCATATACCTCGTACGCATGAAAGTAGTGGCCAAAGGAAGTGTTCTGGAGTACTCCTCCACTTTGTACCTTGTCAAAAGTTTGGATCTTTCGAACAACAACTTGAGCGGAGAGATACCAAAGGAGCTCACAAGCCTTGTAAATCTGGGAACTCTGAATCTGTCCATGAATCATTTAACAGGAAATCTCCCATCACAAATTGGAAAATTGGAGCGTCTAGAAACTCTTGATCTCTCGAGAAACCAACTTTCGGGTCCGATACCACGAGGCATGTCTTCCTTAACTTTCTTGAATCATTTGAATCTGTCTTACAATAACTTGTCAGGAGAAATCCCAACAACCAATCAGTTTCAGACCCTCAATGACCCGTCAATCTACCGAGGAAATGCTGATCTTTGCGGTAACCCTTTACCGGACAACTGTCATGGAAACTACATTCCTGGAGAAGAAGACAGAGAAGAAAAGGAGAGTGGTGAAGAAGACGACATGTTTGAAAAGCTAGGCTTTTTCGTCAGTGTGGTGGTGGGCTTTGCTGTTGGGTTTTGGGCTGTTTGCGGGTCTTTGATCGTCAAGGAGTCTTGGAGGGATGCCTATTTTGGCTTTTTTGACAAGGTTAAATATCATTTACTTTCATTTTGTAGGAGGACGTTTCCTCATGTCCATGAAAAACGACCTTGGGATTGAAGTCACCAGCATTCTCAGTCATGTTTTCATGTTGTTTTTATTATTGTAATATAAATTAAGTTCAATGTCTCACATAATTAATCAGTACATAGCTGGTTATACTATTTCATATTAAACGACATGTCGTTTGGTCGTTTCCACTCTAAATATATATATACATATATATATTTTAAAAACCATGAAATTATAGACAAATAAACCTCTCTCAAGATGTAAATTAAAGCAGTTCTGTTAATTGTGAATGGGCTTTTGTTTTTTGTTTTTTGTTTTTTATTTTTTGGTTTTTGGTTTTTTGTTTTTGGTTTTTTGTTTTTGTTTTTTGCTTTTGGTTTTTGGGTTTTTGGTTTTTGGTTTTTGTTTTTTGTTTTTTGTTGCTAAAGTAAATAAGCTGAATGATTCAATTTGGTCTAAAAATAAGAGAGAGAAAAGGTCTCTCCAATGAAAATATGCTTTTTATTCCAAAAGTAATTAACTAAACAATTTATCGAGTGTGAAGAG
Organism: Ficus erecta; assembly: GCA_008635985.1. Taxonomy (NCBI): domain Eukaryota; kingdom Viridiplantae; phylum Streptophyta; class Magnoliopsida; order Rosales; family Moraceae; genus Ficus; species Ficus erecta. The sequence continues at coordinate 671,705 of BKCH01000074.1, read as the reverse complement.
AGTTTTTGAAATTCATTCCGTTCCGGTTGAGCTCTAAGAATATATTATTCTGCACCCCATGTAATTTCTTCTATGTATTGTCCACATCAGATAAAGAGTTATTATTGGGCTTTGATTTGCCTTTTGTTTAACACAATTATTTATTTAATATTATGGATGCAATGTCGTATAAAGTTATATATGCAATGATGGGTAGATCCCTGACTTTTTAAGAAGGACAATTTGGTAAGATTTCAAACTAACCCCTACAAAGGGTTGCGTGGTTGAGGGAGTCTCTCAATAAGTTCAAATTGATAAATTTCCTAAGGCCTTCACATTGGAATATAAAAGATTATACTTACGTTTGGTTTGCTGGTTGGAGATAAAATTTTTAAACTGAAATTTATTGATTTTTTAAAACTAGTTATAAATTTTATTGATTTTTAATAAAAAGATAAAAATTAAGATAAAAAAATACAGTTTAATTAAAATTAAGGGAGAGGCTGTGGTAGAGCCTCTCCCTATGACTCTATCGGTAGAGTCAATCTTTTTAACCGTTCGATTTAAATCGAACGGTTGATATATAAGAGATGTATCATATTATCATACACCTTACCTCATTTAAATTTTTTCACCTAAAATCTACTCCGTCGCCGGCAACCTTTCCGTCGCCGGTGCCGAAGGCGGCGACCCACCCCGACTCCGGCGACTCACCCCCCACCCCCCACCACCGGCCGCCGGCCGTCCGGCGACTCTTCCCCTTTCTCTCTCTTCCCCTCTCTCTCTCTTCCCTCTCTCTCTTCCCCTTTCTCTCTCTTCTCCTCTCTCCTGCGGCCGCCCACCCCCGGCCCCCCCACCGCCGGCCCCAGCCCCGGCCGCCGGCGACCCCACCCTTTCTCTCTCTCTCTTCCCCTTTCTCTCTCTTCTCCCGCGACCCCCCACCCCCGGCCCCCCACCCAGCCCAGACCCCAACTCCTGCCGCCCCTGTCGCCCCCCACCCCCAGCCCCCCCCACCCAGCCCCGGCCCCCGGCAACCCCCCCAGCCCGCCCCAGCCACCCCGACGAAAGGGGAAGAGAGAGAGGGGAAGAGAGAGAGAGGGGAAGAGAGAGAGAAGAGAAGAGAGAGAAAGGGGAAGAGAGAGAGGGGGAGTGGGGGGCCGGCCGGGGCTGGCGCCGGTGGTGGGGGGGCCGGGGCTGGGTGGGGGTTGGCCGGGGCTGGGGCCTGAGCTGGGTGGGGGGGCCGGGGCTGGGGGGTCGCGGGAGAAGAGAGAGAAAGGGGAAGAGAGAGAGAGAAGAGAAGAGAGAGAGAGGGGTGGGGTCGCCGGCGGCCGGGCTGGGTGGGGGCGGCCGGGGCTGGGCCGGCGGTGGGGGGGCCGGGGCTGGGCGCCGGGCTGGGGTGGTCGGGGCCGGCGGGGGCTGGGGGGCCGGGCTGGGGAAGAGAGAGAGAGAGGGGAAGAGAAGAGAAGAGAAGAGAGAGAAAAAATTCCGTCGCCGGCGGCCGGAGTTAATGTCGGAGGTGTGTCGCCGGCGTCGTCGCCGGCGGCAGAAAGCCGGCGGTGATGAGAAAGATTTGGGATGAGAAAGTTTAAATGAGGTAAGGTTTATGATAATATAATACACCCCTGATATGTCAACCGTTCGATTTAAATCGAACGGTTAAAAAATAACTCTACCGGTAGGGTTTGTGGGAGAGGCTCTACCACAGCCTCTCCCTAAAATTAAATTTAAACTCCAAACAAAACATATAATTGACTACCAAGTCAACCCACATACTAGAAGCTTCAACCTCTGTGGTCCATATTGTACCTGCTCAAAGTCAAGCAATTACGAGATTTTTCTAGTCAAATCACCTGTGGAAAAACGCAAGGGGAAAAAAAAAATATATATACATATATATATATATATATAAACTCGAATGTTCAAGCACCTTGTTTTGAATCCAAAAATTTCATTTTATCTTCAATCTTAATTAATTTTTTTCTTTTTTTTTTTTAACTTTACACCACACATTTATTTTACTATCTTTCGAACACCGACTAATTTTTTTTAATCAATTTAAAAACTACATTTTCAATTCAGGACGGCGTGTCAAACAAGGACTAAAATTGTTACTTTCTAAATACTCAACATCAATCGAATGAAATTAATTTAATGCAAGTGAAAACATTTCCAATCTAGACTTTTCACACCCAAAAAAATAAATGCATTGAGAAACATATCCCCTACAGTATGGTTTTTTTTTTTTTTTTCCTCCAAAAAATTAGTGACAGCAAAAAGTCCTGGTCAACATGGAATATTTTTGTGGAACATCTATCTTTTTAGATCAAAACCCGTGATATACTTTTGTTTTGTGTATTTGAAGATGTTAGGCTGGTCTCCAATTCAACCAGCCTTGTCCAAAGTCATTTTCTCAAGTACTTTCACATTACCAAAACTCTGTTGTAGACCCTTATAAATAGCCATGAATGAGTCTCCAAAAGAAATCATAACAGAAAATGGCACAAAGCACAAGTGCTTCCATGAAATTTCTTTTCTTGGTTCTCACAATTCTCTGTGGAACTTTGTCCCTTGAAAACATAAAGCTGATATCCTGCCTTGGCCATCTTGATCATGCTCATGATCATGTTGGCTGTCTAGATGTCGAGAGAGAAGCGCTTCTCGAGTTCAAACAAGGAGTAACCGACCCTTCAGCCCGCCTCAAATCTTGGGACCGAGGTGAAGATTGCTGCAAATGGAGAGGTATAACCTGCAACAACACAACCGGACGCGTGGTGGAGATCAGACTTAGCAATCCGTATCTAGACATTTGGCCAGAGAACGCATTAAGCGGTGAGATCAACTCGTCCTTGCTTGCTTTGACAGACTTGAACTACTTGGACTTAAGCATGAATGACTTTGGAGGTGCACAAATTCCAGACTTCATTGGATCACTAGAGAAACTGCGGTACCTTAATCTCTCTGGTGTGTCTTTCGGTGGAGCTATTCCACCGAGTCTCGGAAACCTCTCGAGGTTGAAATATCTTGATCTCTATGATGTTTATAGATTGCAGTCAAATGAAAGTGACCTCAACTGGCTCCCTGGTCTTTCTTCTCTAGAGTACCTGAATTTGGGTGGTTGGGACCTAGGAAAGGCGGCGGAAAATTGGCTTCAAACCGTTAACAGGCTCCCTTCACTTTTGGAGCTTCACTTGTCTGGCTGTGCACTTTCCAACCTTCCTCAATCTCTTCCTTTCATCAATTTCACATCTCTTTTGGTGCTCGATCTCTCAAACAATGGCTTCGCCGCCAAACTACCAAACTGGCTATTCGATCTTAGAAGGCTGACACATCTTGACCTCCACTCCAACTATTTCCAAGCACTTCCTGAAGCAATTGCTAACTTGGATTCACTGCAGAAGCTTGACTTATCACAGAACAACATGGGAGGTCAGTTGCCAAGAAACTTGGGAAAGCTATGCAGTTTGCAAAGTTTGGTGCTTTCGACCAACAACTTTGTCGGCGAGATAACCGATTTCATCAACAGTTTTTCCAACTGCTCCAACATCAGCTTGGAGACATTGGATTTGGGATACAACGGATTCACAGGAAATCTGCCTGATTCTTTAGGATATTTTCAAAGCTTGAAATATCTTCAGCTATGGAAGAACTCTTTCCAAGGTTCGATTCCAGAATCCATTGGAAACTTATCTTCCATTGAAGAACTTTACTTGTCATACAATCAAATGAGTGGCGATTTTCCGAGAAGTCTGGGGCAACTCAAAACACTGCGTGTGGTTGACATGTCTGAGAACGAGTGGGAAGGTGTCATAACTGAAGACCATTTGGTGAATCTTTCAAGCTTGGAGGAGGTAAAAATCTTTAAAAATTCCCCCAATATTTCTTTGTTTTTTGACATTAGTTCCAGTTGGGTACCTCCATTTCAACTCACATACATTGAGATTAGATCTTGCAAGTTGGGTCCTAAATTTCCTCCTTGGCTTAAAAATCAAAGTCACTTGACCGATGTGATTCTCAATAATGCCAGGATTTCAGACGCCATACCAAACTGGTTTTGGCAACTGAATTTGTCACTGCACAAACTAGATGTCGCTTATAATCAAATAAGCGGCAGGGTTCCGAACTCATTTAGATTTAGCAGTTATGCCACAGTCGACTTGAGTTCGAACCGATATGAGGGTCCTCTGCCCATTTGGTCTTCAAACGTCACCATGCTCTATTTGAGGGATAACCAATTTTCTGGTCCAATTCCTCCCAACATTGGTGAACTAATGCCCTCACTCACGGATTTAGATATCTCAATCAACTCTCTTAGTGGAAGAATTCCCTTGTCAATTGGTAAACTTGTTAATTTGACCACTTTGGTAATCTCAAACAATCAATTAGTTGGTGAAATTCCTCATTTTTGGGACAACAACCCTTTCTTGTATATAGTGGACATGTCGAATAACAGTCTTTCCGGGACTATCCCAAGATCAATGGGTTCTCTTATGTACATCGAGTTCTTGATCCTGTCAAAGAACAACCTCTCAGGTGAACTTCCTTCCTTGAGAAACTGCACTCCCTTGGTTAGTCTTGATCTCGGCGATAATCAGCTGTCTGGCAATCTTCCAACTTGGATAGGAGAAAGCATGGCCTCTTTGATGATTTTACGCTTGCGGTCCAACTTCTTCTCTGGAGACATTCCGCCACAAATTTGTGGCCTTTCCAATCTTCACATATTGGACCTCTCTCACAACAGTCTATCCGGTCACATTCCCCATTGCATTGGCAATCTAAGTGGCTTAAAGTCTAGACTAACAGAGAATGATACGGTGACATACCAAGGACGCTTGCAAATCGTGGCGAAAGGAAGAGTTCTAGAATATGACTCCACTCTATACCTTGTCAACAGTTTGGATCTCTCAGACAATAACTTGTCAGGAGAGATTCCTCTGGAGATAACAAGCCTAATACAACTAGGCACACTGAATTTATCCATGAACCATTTGACAGGCACAATACCATTCAAGATCGGGAATTTCGAATGGCTGGAAACTCTTGATCTCTCCATGAACAACCTCTCCGGCCCAATTCCACAGACCATGTCTTCTTTAACGTTTTTGAATCATCTGAACCTCTCATACAACGACTTGTCTGGAAAAATCCCGACCACCACTCAGTTTCAGACCCTTGATGACCCTTCCATCTATCAAGGAAACACAGGTCTCTGTGGAGACCCTTTACCGAAAGAATGTGTTGGTAGTGACCAGAAGCCCGATCAGAGTCCAGCACACGACGGAGGCGGAAACGGCGGTGCCTTGGAAAAGCTAGGCTTGATCATCAGTGTGGTGGTTGGATTCTTTGTGGGATTTTGGGGGGTTTGTGGCACTCTCATTGTCAAGGAGTCTTGGAGAGAGGCCTATTTTGGTTTTGTTGACACAGTGAAGAAGAAAGTGATGGTGTTTTTCAGGACAATGTTTGTCAAAGAGAGAGCACATTGGGATTACTGAAAAGGCAGAGAACATCTGCAAGCCTGTTTACAGAAACTAGATTCCCATTGTGTTAGATAAAGCAACTGTTTTACTGTTCTCTGTTTTTGGATTCTCTCTGTACTAAAGAAAAATAAAGCCTAAAGAGCATGTTTCTTGGCACTAAAAATACAGGTAGTTTTATATGTATACTGGGAATTTGAAAACCAGCTAGAGCTTCAATTTTTGCTTATTTTTCCCCTTTGGAGTTTGTTTTGAGTCTTGACAGTGGTGTGTTTTTATAAATATTCATATTTAGTGGGTGTCCATTAATCTCCTCCTATGTTTTGAATTCTATAACCTCCAATGACTTCAAATTGTATGAACTCAAGGATCTTGTAACTTGTGAGGTTTTTTATTCTCCCCAATTACTACGTCTTTTCATTTTCTTGTAACTTATGAATGTTGAAGCTTTTCATTTTCTTATAACCTATAGGTGTGTTAAGCCTATAAATAGAAGCTTTGAGAGACATGTATGATCTAAGCAAAGAAATAGAAATCTCTCTCTCATTCTCTTGTGTCTTTCTCTACTTTTCTTGTTAATATTTCTAGTTTTATTTTCTTTGTTTCAGAACAGAATGCCCTTTAATTAAAAGACTCATAGTTGTTCTCTTTTGATTAATTACGTTTTAGTTTATTTGTATGGATGTCACTGAATTTATCTTGCTTGAGAGATCGGTTTTATTAAAAATCTTGACAACTAACCCTTCAAATTTTAAATTTAGGCTTTGTTTGGTATTTAAGTTTAACTCCAACTAAATTTTACTTTTTAATTTCAGTTTTTATCTTTTTCTAAAAAGTTAATAAAAATTATAATTAGTTTTTGAAAAGTCAACCAACTGCAACTTAAAAATTTATCCGGTAAACCAAATGCATGTTTAATTTGCTTTAATTGGAAACGGGATTGAAGTTTTAATAGTTTTCTTACATGTGACCTTACATATGGGGTGAGGTAGGTTTGTTTTGTTCGAATGGAATCCTACATGAACAAAATTCTCAAGATGAATCCAAGGATGACCCTATGTATAATGAAGTTATGTTCTTATGGGATCTAATTCGAGTAAAAAGACTTGAATCACTTTCAATGATTGATCACATGCAAATTATACACACAAAGTTATGAAAAATTTGACCATAATTTTCATTTAGATTAAAATATAACGGATATTTAGAAAAAAATAATAATAGTTTTAAAATTCGAGAGATCAACTACTCAAAACCATTAAAAAAAACCTCAAAGTACTTAAATACTTAAGATGTTAATCTTAAAATACTTAATATGTTAATCTTAAAATTTATATACACCCAAAGAAGTGGACGGGTTGATAAGAATGTGTGCATTTATTAGCTTCTCTCTTTTGTCCACCCTACTTCCATTTTCGTTGTTTTCGCTTAGGTCTCGCTCCAATTTCGACTATTAAAACATTGATTTAGTGATGATAAAGTAGATTCTAGATAATCGACTGACAAAGGGTCGAACCGACCCGGTATCCCGCTGAGATATTTTTGCAGATTTTTGGTTTTGCATATTAATATTGCAATTATAATATCCTTTCTCAAAAATTGTGTGTATAGATATTATCTCTTCCCGCCATAAAGGAGGAGAGTCTCTCCGGACACCACCAGAGGAACAATGCCTCTGTGCCTCCCGTCGGCTCGCCCGCTTCCTCCACTTATCAGTTGCCACGCGTCCCCAGCAGCCGTGCGCACCCGTACTCCCTCCCGTGTGACTCCTCCGTCACCGACACCTCCTATACCTTCTCTCTCCCTGAACCCTAACTCAACCCCACCGCCCCCGCTAACCTGCGCCCTCCACTGCCCCCACTTCCAATCGTGCGCACCCCCCCACCCTCTCTCCTCTCTTCCTCTAAATTTCCAAACTTTTCTTCTTCTGAACTAAGTACAATGTTGATAATTCATTTTTTAAATTTCTTATTTTTTCGGTTTTCGTCTGAAAATTCAGCTGCTCCGGGTGCACTCACGAGTTCGATCTTCACCGGCCGGCCATTGTCGACGAAGCTTCCGAGTTCTTCCAGAACCTCGGAGTCTCCGACTTCGCCTTCGACAGTTGTAAACTGGTACTTAAACGACTTCAATTTAAAATCGCAGCTCGCTTTATTTCGCAGAATTTTAGAAGAAAAAATTTTTGGTTTTTGTGATGATTCTTCTATTAAAGTTGTGGTTTTGATACACACACACATATATAGTGGGGATGGAGGTGCCGAGCAAAATTAGCGGTTCGTGGTTCGTCGGAGAATCCTTTGATAGGATTGTACCAGGAGGGTACTCACAACGCCGTTGATATTCCTGAATGCAAAGGTTCCAAGATTAAACTTTAAGCAGCCATTTTTTGTTTATATTTTTGTTTATTGATTAATTATTTGTTTTTTTATGTCAGCTCATCATCCGAACATTAATGCTGCCGTGGAGCTGGTGAAACAAGGTTTACTCAGTTCCCTGAATATATATGTATTATATATATGTATGTATGTATTTATATTATAGTAATTCAGAAATATGATATATATATATATATATATATTTATGTCTGTGTATTATTGTATTAAAGGTATTGTCTTGGGTTCTCTGAGAAGTTGAAATGAATGGGTTGATTGTATGGTTATCAGGTATTAGGGAATTAAGCATTGAGCCTCATGATGAAGATGAGGGAACAGGTGATTTGCGTTATGTGCAGGTAGTAAAGCTATTCACACCCCTATATACACATATATATAAATAAAATATGTATATATATAAAATATTTAACCTGATTTGGTTTGTGGGTAAATTTGCAGATGGCTGTGACGACATATGATACCTCCATTCCCGCCTCCAAGAGATATATGAATGGTTTAAGCATAAACCCAATTCATGTGTTAACTCTGATCTCATCTTTTCTCTTACTTATGAATGTGATGATATGCGTTTCCAGGTAAAGTGCAGGTGTCTCTTGTTTGGAATTCAAGAAATGAAAATTCTCCTAATTCTGAAAAATTACAAGCCTTGGCCAATGTGAGCTCCTGGATTATTATTTATTCATCTGGAGGGGTTATTTTTTCCACTAGTCATTAGCAGTTAACTGGTTAATTTATAACTGCGTGCAGTTTTTATGGAGAAAAGGTGGACGGAGGAACAATGTCCATTTGATTCACTCCATATGGGCTAACTTTCAGACATCAACTAACAATGTAAGATTAGAGCTTATTTTATAAAGCGGAAATGTATAAAACATCGTTCCAGTTTTTAATTCTCTTTTTCTCTGTCTATCAAATATTTCTGAAACTATGTTTACTTTTATGCAGATAATTTTTGGTAATAGATGGAGACACCTTTTAGGAGAAATAGACTTTTGGGAACATGTTGGAGGAATTGATATTTCCTTGGCTCCATCCAGTTTTGGCCAGGCAAACACACGGGTAAAGAAATTTTATGTTGTTAAAGAAGGGAAAGAGATAGGATTATTGTATATTTGCTCCATCAAGTTTTGGCGAGGCAATTACACGAGCAAAAATTGTAAGCTAACAAAAATCCCTATTTATGATTCCTTGTTTCGATGCTACCGCTGTTCCAGGCTTTTGATGTCCTGCTCCAGAAGTTGCAAAAGTATGTCCCTTACGGATCATCTGTCACCGATTTGTATGCTGGAGCCGGTGTAATTGGGTTGTCCTTAGCTGCCACAAGAAAATGCAGGCAAGAAATTTGTCTCCTACACGTGTGAGAAATCATAAATGCTGCTATAATAGAAATCATTCTTACGATGTTGTATGTTTTTCTAGGTCTGTTAGATGCGTGGAGATTAATAAAGAGTCAAAGCTATCTTTTGAGAAGACGGTTGACCGCCTACCGAGATCTATAGATAGTAGCATCAGCTGGCATCATGCAGACACTTCAAAGGTTGGTTTTATCCGTGGCAGGTCGAAATTGATTCTAAATGATTATCTTGCAACTTTATATTAGTTTTATGATGTAATCATCTTGATTTTTTTCGCCTCTTTTTATAATTGAACAGGATCCTCTTTCTTGGGTTAGGGGTTCAGACGTAGTTATTGTTGATCCCCCTAGAAAGGGACTAGATCCATCTCTTCTTGAGGCATTGCGGAACATATCAACTAGAGAGCGTAAAGCTGAGTCATCCTTTGAAAGGTTGGATCACTGTGTAGTTCTTATTATGCTTAATCTAGAAGCTTATACCTCGACCCTGTGGACAGTTATTAATTCTCTTCAATGTGTGGCAACATCAGTCCATGCTTAGATGACAAAGATGAAAAGAGACCATGGATTTTACGTGCGAGGGAAGCTTCAGTTCAGATTGGGAGCAAAATAACCTCTGAGGACAGTAAATCCGTGCCACAAACCCTCATTTATATAAGCTGCGGATGGGAAAGCTTCAAAGAGGTACTTCTGAATGAATCGGAACATGTAGAAACTCTTCTTCGTTTATTCTTGTTCTCCCTTTTCTGGTTGAGTTTTATTATTTTCTCGCTAACCAGGGAGTGATTATCCAACAGGATTGCTGGTCATTATTGTCTACCAAGGCATGGCGTTTGGAGAAGGCCCACGGTTATAATTTTTTCCCAGGCACCCAGAGGTATTGATCACTTATTTATTTCTTCACTCCTGACGTTGCATAAAACATAAACTACATAGTTTTGCTTATTTATTCCATTTTATCGTTTGTAATCCTTTATTAATTAGTCTTTGACAAGTGATTTAAAATCATAACTGCAGCATTGAGGTGTTGGCTGTGTTCAAGAGGGGTGGAAAAGTAGGCCTAAAGTTAAATAAAAAGAAAACCGGAAAGAAGAAGAAGAAGAAACTTCTGTGAAGAATAACAAGCGGATTATTGAAAGCCAATATCTATTCAAACTCTTATCAAGGTCCTTGCAAGAAGGATGAGAAAGATATGCTGTCTGAAATTATCAAAGGCCATTTTTTTTGTTGGTCTGTGGTGTTGTAGAAACAAAATTTTGTGTATTTTTTACTGAAATTCGTGTAGGAATAATAAATAAATACTCATGTTTACATCATTGTGGCATCTCATCTGGCTCTCTTAAAAATTGAGTGAAGTTTTACATCATTTTGGCTTCTTATTCACCTCACTTATAATTTCAAGAAAGAATGCATTACTCAATTAAAACTTTAAAAAGAATAAAAAATGAGATGTCCCGCACCAAGAAAGCGGATACCACTATTCCTTGCATTTAGAGGCTCAGTGCCCCTTCTCTCTGCTTTTAGATCTTTCTAGATGAGGAAAAGCAGACAAAATGTTATACGCCCGCAAGTCCTGCCTTGTCAAAATTCCAACCACCGGAGGCACCTAGACATGGATGAACCTTCAGGTTAGTTATATATGCGTAATGACAATGATTGCTTTCATAATGAAGATATGTTATTCCATTCTATTTCTGATAGGTCAGTGGCGGAAAGAGTAAAATATGCTTTTGCTGTAACTCGAAAAGGATCATCGAGTACTCTGCCTGATGAGTGTGTAGTGTTAAAGTGAATGGAAATTGTTATATAGACTCACCCCGGCTGCTTGATACCTAGGTACAATGAGCATATGGCGGAGTCCCACTGTTCTGAACAGAACCATTGCTTTTGCGACTGATATACTCTCTACCACTGTGTAAGGTGTGGTATTTGTCAGGGGATGCAGATCTATATACATCTCCATTTCATCCCTAGTCACGACCACCTCTTCGATTGTTCCTTCCCTTTCAGCCAAATCAACCGAGGTAAATTTTTCTCTCACTTCCCATTCTTCTGTTCTTCGCTTCTCTCTCAGAAACCACTTCTTCTTCAGCACTTGGACCAGGTGAGTTCGGAGGATTAGTCCATGAAGTTCCGTTGCTCCAATGGGCAGTCCCACTGGCGGCACCACCCCATCATCTACAACAGGGAAACCATTGTGTGTAGTGTTCTTAAGGACTTCCACAACCCGAGATACCTTTTCAATGCCGTGGAGCGTGACTACTGGTGGCTTCGCATCAGCAAGCTCACCAACTGTGAGATTCCTCATCCATGGTTCTGGATTTGCATCCAAGAAAGGCAGGCCTTTCAACTCTAGTATAATCTCGTAGATGCTTGGATTGAAACTGTCTCCTACGGTTTTGGCAATTAGGAGGACGATCATTGTAATAGGCAGTAAAAGAAGGTTGTTGGTGAGTTCGAGAAATATAACACAGAGTGATACAGTCATCCTCATTGAACCAGCCATCAGAGAGGCTGCGCCAAGAACAGCATAAAGCCCCTGGTCGATGTTCGTGTAAGATCCCATAGCCATGCCAAGCAGGCGGCCATAAGCCGAGCCCATGAGAATGATGGGGAGAAACAGCCCAGATGGTACGGCAATGCCAAAGGTAATTAATCCTAAGATGCAATAGAGTGCAAAGAAGATAAGGAGCGAGATGGGGTTATATTCACTTGCAGTGTTGGTCGAGAAGATGTTTCGAACTGCGTCATCGTTGGTGGTAAGAAGTAGAGTAGCTAGATCATTGTAGTGTCCTTTGGGACAGTTGAATTGCTTATAGTTGCCAGTTCGTCCATTGGTGGGGCAAGCTGAATCTGGTAGAGAGTCATCGCAGGGTGTACATTGGGCGAGGAAAGGGAGACAATAAAGGCACACAGAGGTAAAGATTGATACACTGAGACTGAGGAGAAGCTTGTGGATTCTTCCTTTCCTTCCAAGAAGAAAGAATAGTCGTGCATTAAATAGAAAACAAACAAAAGAAAATAAATTATGACCGTACCTAATCTACTTAGCATGTAAGATATCAAATGAAATCCGTTAGTTTCAGTAGTTTCAGGTTTTAAAAATATGTTTGACAATTATAGATTTTCCGTAACATGTTGAGCTAGTTCTTAGCCTCCAATGGTGAAGTTCAGTTGCTATGTAGGGCTCTTACCATTTGGATTGGTTTCCACAGTTATCTCTGTCCTCGAAAAATCGGTTCCTTTTCCACTGATCCTAATATGTGTAAAATGGAAGATTGAAGTTTTGATTAAATTGCTTACTGATTGATGAGATTGTACAGCCTGAGGATCTTGTGGAGAATGTGGTTGTAAAGGCTTCCAAGAAGTCCGCCAAGGATACCGATCAAAACAACAGGAATAATGTCCAATGCACGGTACCTAACAGAGACATTACTGACATCAAACATGATCAGCCCTCCTCTTCCGAAGAGCCCGCATTGTCCGCTATTGCATATTTCGATGAAGGCCCTGAGCACCACCACCACAACCGCTGTGCTGAAGAAAGTTCTCCATAGGAGGGCACTTCTCCACCACGTAGCCACCTCTTCGAGAGCAAAGAGCACACCACCAACTGGGGAACGAAAAGCTGCACAAACTCCTGAAGAAGCACCACAGGTGATAAGATCCCGGCGGTCACGGTCGTTGTTGAAGTACCGAAGCCATCGCCATTTAATCCGATGGTTATCTGGTCCCCCTTGTCCTAGTAAGGAAGCAATGCAGCTGCCAATGTGCACAAGAGGCCCTTCTTTTCCAAGATCCAGGCCTGCGGAGACGGCTCCAATGCTTCCAATGATCTGCAACAATGACAATGCTGTATGTCATTTATCTTAACAAATGGAGGTCACCTGAAATATTAATCTACTAAATTATAGTGTATTTAACTCTGCAGATTGACTTTGTTCACTGATCATTTTTATGCTCTCTCTTTCTTATCGTCGTTTAGTGTTGTTTTGACTTTCGAGAGACGAGTCCTTTCATTTGTAAGTAGATCATATTTTATTTTTGAACTGTTGTATTTGACACTATCACAGAGGAATCGACCCTTATGAATTCTTTGATGTAGAAACAGACAATTTAGAAATTTCAATAGCATTTCATTGATCAGAAATTTTTCTTCACTAACCAACCTATGAAATAGTTCTGGCTGGGCCATGATATATATGTATATACTTGTGTATTTCTATGATCACAATTAGTTCAAAATTCCTAGTTTTGATTTAAGAGTTTGTGAAATGGTCAGCGGTAACACACCTTGATTATCAGTGTTGTAGCACCAAACATGTTGGGAGTATCAACTCCATTGAGGTAAGCCTTGATCTCAGGTATACCAGGCCCAGCGGCAGTCGGCGCGAAACACACGCAGAGAACGGCAGCAAACCGTCGTGAGAAGAAAATTGGCCGCCGTGAAATAGATCAACCCCATGATGTACCTATACACCACATCGATTTCTACTCAATTTTCAGCGTCAAAAGAACACACTACATAATATTTAGAGTCGAAGACTGCAGAAACAGGAAAAACACAGGGAATGATCAAATACCTTTCCTGTTCTATAAAAGCAAGCACAGCAAGAAGCTTGTAACCTGCAATATTCTCGACTGCAAGGTTGATGAGAGTGGCGATAAAACCGGTTAGGAGACCAACTAGGAATGCCAGCGTCCATTTCAAGAATACATATTGCAGGACTTGTTCTCTGGATCTGCTTCTCCAGTCATGCTTGAAGAGATCGTTCTCGTTGATCCTGAATCATCCCACTCCGTGTGAAAATTCGCAAACGAAAGGATTCGAATAACCGAGGAGAAAATGGAAAATCAATAAATAAATAAACAAATAGTTGCGATATACTCATAATCCAAACTCTCTATGTGGGAAACTTTGGTTCCAACAATGGCAAGTGGACTGGAAGAGAGTGTTCGGTTTCTCTTGAGGAGAGGCCTTGTTAGAGAATTGCTTTCTGGGTCTCTTTCTTCCAAGTCTTCAGCTCCTTCTGCTTCATCTTGTACTGGAATTCCAGCTTCTTCATATTGCTTTGAATTTTCTTCCATTAATACTGATTAAGAAAAAAAAACACACAGAAAAAGTGTTCTGACAGTCTTCTCTTCTTCTTCTTCTTCCTGTAGTCCTTTTCTCAAAACTGGATTACAACAAGAAAAAGTTCTCTCTTGGATCAGAACAAAACTCCCTTTTTCTCTTTTCTAGGATTTCAAAACGTAGAGAGAACTGTCATTATGAAGTTTGTAAGCATTTATACAAACAAGACACAAGTCCCTTTGTTTGCTTGTATTTTTTTTTTTTTAATCTTTTAACGTACAGCAAGGTTGGCATTTTTGGCAATGCCGTGTAATAATATTAGGGCAGGAAATTACTTAAAAACCCAATGTATGGATAAAAATTCAAGTGTTGAAAGGGAAAATGAAAATTGTGGTCCTTTAAAAGTGGATTTTGTCTTCAGACTATCATGTGATTACTCATAAGATTGGAAGTTTTACAATAAATAATTTGAGGTTTTTAAAAAATAATAATAAGTTTGTTGTCCTTGGACAAATCTACCCATCGCCTTCAAGAGATCTGTTTATCAAAATTAGAAGAAATCAAAGGGCATATTGTAAACTAATAATGTTAGATACATCAATTTTTAGTGTTAATTTTCAACTATCAACTTACATTATAAATGTTTTAATAGTAAATTTTTAAATAATTAATTAGACTATCATGTGATTTTCTTTTGGATTCTGTTTTGGAATTATCTTGTGATTTTTCATTACGATTAGGAGGCTTCTAATAAATAATTCAGAATTTTTTATTTTATTTCCCTTGTGTAAATCTACCTATCGCCGTCAAGAGATCGATTAAACAAAATTCGAAGAATCCACCAAAAGGTATATTCCAAACATGTAATTATTCAGTGTTATATTTTGCTTGAAAGTAAAGACTTTTTTTTTTCTTTTTTTATATAAGTTAAAAAGTTATACATTAGTCTTACATCAATCCTCCAAAAATTTTATATACAAGAATGTTTTTCTAAAGTTATATCCAGTATAGAAAAATCGAGCACACACATACATATACATATAGGAATATACATTATACGTGTGCCATATGTGTACACTAATATTATCTTAGTCTCTTTTTTCCTTTCCACAAAAAACAAAAGAAGACTATTAGCCCATTTTTTAGGCATCTAGAAAAAAAAAATGAAGAAAAAAGTTGAAAAGAAGTTTCAACCATGCTCACTTTGAGGACTTTTCCAGATAATGCAATCAAAAATTGTGAAGCGGAAATTCGGTACCAAATGAAAACACGGCTTTTAAAAAGGAACAATAATTTTTTAAAAAAGAATTATAAAATACAAAACAAAAGTATGGTAGGACTTCTTTATCTTTTCGCCATAAATTATCAACTTATCCTTCATGTGATGACCACCAATTTTCATGTGATCCATGCAGCCTCAACCATTTCTCTCTCTTTTTCTCTCTTTTTTTTTTTTTTTTTTTTTTTTTTTGGAGGAACCATTTCAGTGCATAAATAATGGTAGTTATGGATTATCACTCTAGATAGCTTTTAGACCTAGTTGAGCAATTGAGTTAAAAAATAAAGAAGAAGGAAAAAAAAAAAAAGGAGGTATCTATTAATCAATGCATTTACCCGCAGTTGATTGCTTCTTAATTTTTGTATTATTAAATTGCTAATGGCCCAATCGTATATAGCATCGCTAATATATCAATAAATTACAGATAATTACTTTCAAAAAAAAAAAAATCAATTACCAGTTGTAAATTGTAAATTGTAAATTGTAAATTGTAATGGATGATAATGGCTCATATAATCTAATGAATTTTTCTTCAATTATTATATTCTCGCACCATTATGTTTGTGTCATAGAATTAAGAATCTCATTTCCTAATATAAAATTTCAATTCAAATTTTCAGGATTAATTATCGATTTAAATAGTTTAAAATAGAACTCTATCCGTTGAAATTCATTAATTTTTTATATCTTGGAAAAAGAGTAATCCGTTGGTTGGATACGTCGCTGGCTCTAATTTGTCTGCTCTGAACTAATTTGTCAGCTCCGACCCCACAATTTGCCCATCTGCCACCGCCAGATAAGCACCAAATACGCCGGATCCACTTGTTCGACGAAACGTGGCAGCATACGATCATCCGATTGCTTAAGATCAACGGCTCAAACTATACGGCCTTTCAGGATATCCAAGAGACAACCTTATCGGCAATTTTTCAATGTTTTGCAATGATTACACAGTTATGCTAATAAAAAAGCATGTGTCCCATCTAATTCGGATTTAGACAATAACAATGGGACCCACAATTTCATTTTAGCTCCTTTTCTTAATTATTGTTTTTATAGTTTTCACGTTCAATCAAATTGGACCGGCAATTTCACAAAAAAAATAATAAATAAATAAATAAAGGGACCGGCACTTGTAGGAATGACTTGGCATGACACGTGTAGGGATGGGATTGGGAAGGAGGCGCATGTGGCAATACGAGTGTGTGAGGGTGAGCCTACAAGTCCTCATTTAAGCGATGCGAATAATAAAAACGTTTTTCTCGGATAGCTCTCCAGTCTCCACAACTGTGGGCAGAGCCAATCCAATCCAAATCCAATACCACCACTTAGATTTGTACTTTTTTTGCCTACCTGTGTTGGGCCCACATTTCAGGCTTTTCCACACCAGTCACTAGCAAATCAGGACCATCCATGTGAACTCTCTCTACCCGCCGATGTTTGGGACGATGATGTGAACTAATCAATAAATGAGATTTGTAGGGAAAAAAAAAAAAGGGGGCATAAATAATACTTTCTGCAAGCATATGATATGTCAATGGCTAAATCACTAAAAAGAACTTTGTTATCAATATTGTTTCTAAAAAGTAATAAAGCTTTATTTATTTTTTTAAGAATTCTAAATTATTAATTTTAAGTACAACGTGATAGAAAATAAAAATGTTTTTTTTTTGTGTTGATACTTTCATTTCTCCCCTAAGTTAGTGGAAATGTTGAGCACAATGTGAACGGATGATTCTTATAAAATTTCGAAATTGATTTTGGTGAAACTATAAGGACAATACTGATCGATAACAATAACACAAGTTTTTCTTTAAGGTAAATGGTAATTATTTTCATGCACATGATAATACAACTTTTGGTCATTGGTCCGTACTAATCAATTGAGAAACATGCAGCAAAACTTCATTAGATACGCTTTCCAACCAAGATATATATATATATATAGGCCTTGTTTGACAAAAAACTCTGTTTAAACTAAACTCTACTTTTTTCATCATGTTTTTTGTCTTTTTCTTAAATAAATGTTTGTCTTTTCTGAAAATTCAAAAAAATTTACTATTTAAACTTACAAATCTTAATTCAAACTTACACACCAAACACCCCATATTCATTTACCGTATAAATAAGGACCAATTATAAGCACAATAAGAAATTTTTTTATCTCAATGACAATGATAGGCACCCTCATGAGAGTAAACCTCAATTATTGGGCGGGCAGGCATCCATCCTTTTGTTTTTTCTCCTCATTATTACTTTTCGCATTCGATTGTTTCAAGGACTTTGACTATTCATTCATTCATTCACGAAAAAAAAAAAAAAAAAAAAACCTTGGCTTTCCAAATGTCCATCGAGTGGGAAGATGTTTTATTGTTTTTAAAAAATGGTTTAGTTAAATCAGAAGCACAATTTCTCTTATTGTGTAGTTAAATTGGGTCATGCCATTGAAAGAACGGAAAACAGGTATATAAAATTCACACCAAGCTTCATTAACAAGTGGCTGTAGTTTAGTGGTGAGAATTCCACGTTGTGGCCGTGGAGACCTGGGCTCGAATCCCAGCAGCCACAAATATTCCTCCTCTTTTTTTTTTTATTTTTATTTATTTTTTTATTTTTTTTTATGGTTCATGAAGAAACGAAGCGTAGTTTTTAAGCGATTCCATGTCGTATCTAGCTGGCACCACCTACTCCTCTTACTTACATCATTATTATTGATTTACAAGGAAATAAACAATAACAATAATAGTATTTAATAAGACCATAATACCAGTATCTCATTAATAAGGAAAACCCATAATTAAATCCCTTTTCTTTTTTCGTTTATTCCATAATAAACGTGCTTAGCCTCTTAAAGCTCAAATTTCCTGGTGGAATTTAACCTCCACCACAGATAAATGATGCAAAAAATTTTCATTAAAAAAATGCATTTTATTTTAAACCATACCATTTTTCAGCAAAATCCCCTCTATCAACATTCTCGTTGAAGTCCTCAAGGTCTCTAGAGCAGAAAATGAGAAACATGAACGCTTTGAGACTGTTCATACCTCGAGATATTCTTGTAATGGCATTTTCAGTTTTCTTGACTGTTTGTTGCATTCTTTTAATTAACTCTTCCAAGCCTAACGGAGGAACTGATTTGCCATTGCTTCTCAAGAATCCTCAGTTGGTATAATCCATTTTTTCGATCTTTTTTCTTTTCTTCCGTTTTAATTTTCATTTTTCTGAATTTGAAATACCCTTTTGCACGTATCTAATTCCGGTTTATTTCTTGGACAACATGTTTTCGAATTGGTGCAACGTTTTGCTGTGTCTATGTTAGTATCAGAACTCCGAAAGCAACGAGTTGCTCGTAGTGTTGAGAAGAGCATCCATGGAGGACAGAACGGTCATACTGACTATGATTTTCGACGAAGCATGGGCAAGACCAGGCTCCGTCCTTGACCTCTTCTTGGAAAGCTTTCGGCTTGGCCAAGGGACCAAAAGGCTCTTAAATCACCTGGTGATTATCACCTTGGGAAGTCGAGCATTTCAACATTGCAATGCGAGGCATCCCCATTGCTTCCAACCCAAACCATATGGACTGAAAAAGGGACCTCTGGTTTTAGACCACCTCATGATTCAGAGGAAAACAAACGATTTGCTACTGCAAGTGCTCAAACTAGGTTACAGTTTCGTCTTCACAGTAAGTTCATCGAGTTCATGGTTGAGATAAATTATCGTGTTCGACTGCATATGTTGATGAGAAATTTTGGGTTGCAGGAAGCAGATGTAATGTGGTTGAGGAGTCCTTTTGCAGACATTCACCCTTCATATGAAATCACAATTCCGTGCGATTTATCCTCTGATGCTTCGCAGAATCGAAGCAACAAACAAGGTAGGGGACTTTTTTGTGTGAGAGCAAATGCTCGGACAACCGAGTTACTCAGGTACTGGAAAGTTTGGGGGACTCTGTACCCCAATTCCAGTGTAGAATCTCTATGCGAGGTACTAAAAGACCAACAGGAGGTGACGGAAATGTTTGATGTGCGCATAAAGTACCTGGATGCATCCTATTTTGGGGGGTTTTGCCGGGGAGGAAGTAAGAATATAAGCAAGACTTATACCTTGCAAGCAAATTGTTGCCACAATGTGGAGGAGAAGGTTTATGATCTCAGGCTAGTTCTCGAGGATTGGAAAATTTTCAAAGCACGGTCGATCAAGAACAATCCAGGAATTGTGCCCTCTTTAAGGTCACCAACCAAATGCATGGCATAAGAGTCTGTTTATACCTATTCTTGGTGCCCTTATCAGCCGAGAGAAAATGAATATGAGGGACCGATAGTTGTGATTGTTTTTGTTCAATAATGGAAATGAACGCTAATATTATTTAGGAAAATTCACAAAAGACTGAGTTTAGGTAAAACTTTGACGTTCATCCTTATATTCTCGAGAGTGTCAAAAACATCGCTTCAGATTTTCAGTTCTTTAAAATCATTTCCCACTAGCACCTTTTAGCTGACTTATGCCATGGTTACTCTGACTAATCTATTTCCACATGGTTATGTCTAACTTTATTTTAGGGTAATCCATGTCCAAGTATGATCGAATGTGATATCAAGGGTATACTTTTTAAGGAATCCGAAAAGTTTTTTTACTTTTGCAAATCCTGAAAATACGAAGTTAGACAGTGATCTCATAATTTTCCTTATTATTCAGGAGATTTCAATGCTATGACGTGAAAAAAAAAGTACTATCAGTATTGTTTTTCAACTGTTAGATGTGTATTAGAAATTGTGTTTTGCATACTTTGTTATCTTAATGCGATTTTAATCAACTTCAGCAGTCAGAAACATACACTACCAATATGAAGCAAGAACCTATTATTTAACAGAAAAGATCTTATCTATAGTCAATCACAAAACTATTTTATCAAGAATCTGATCTGATAGATATTAACATGGAAAAGAAGCTCTCAAATTGATCCAAGAATGAAAAATCACTACTTTATATCAAACACAAGTACGGAAGAAATTATGCACCAAGTTAACCAAAGAAAGAGGATTCACTTAATGCAAGTTACAAAAAGATAAAAAAGGCTCTTAAAATTTCAGAGTGAAGATTCCTACAAGGTGAAAGCTAGGGGAAAATGTGGTCAGTAGGGAATGTCACCTTCAGGTAGATCCCAGTTATCTTCATCTTCATCTCCCTTTTTGATTGCAGGTGTTTCCAGCTTGTTCTGTGCCGAAAATCTCGGTGGAGGACGCCTAGTAAAGAGCACAACGAAAGAAAGAACCAATAAGAGACATTTTCAAGACCATTTGAAGAACCAAACTTGATTGAAATATGAAATAATTTGGTCACATGTTAACATATCCTCAAAAACAAATTCAAGAGAAGAGGTTGCCCAATCTGTAAATAAACACCACAGCAGTCCAACAACTTAGTTATGTGAGACAAATTCACAATCTAGCACCCTCCCTCACACCTAGCGTGTCATGCAAATGCGCCGGGGTCTAATCTGCCTATAAACTTAGTAACTCAGCAACTTAACGATATAAAACAAATTCACAATCTAACCTCTCTAACGCCTAGCGAGTCATGCAAATGGGCCACAATCTAACACCCTCTCTCACGCCTAGCGAGTCGTGCAAATGGGCCAGAGTTCAAGCCCATCATCGCCCAGGAAATTTGACTTGATACCATGTTAGATGAGCAGGAGTAGATCTAATCCTTGAAACCTAACTCAAGTAAAGATAGTGCTCAATTCACCTAGTAACTTAATGATGCAGGAAAAATTAACAATCTAACAATTGAGGCCAGCGAACAGCAGTACTGCATACATTCGTTTCTGTGCAGATTAACCAAAGTTGACCCATCTTAGAAACATATCCAACAAACAAGCACAAAATGCAAATTCACTCAACTAGCGCACACAAATGGAAAAACCTTATCTCGATTTGATTCGTTCTAGCAAGACTAATAACAATTGACAAAGAAATAGAATTAATGAAAATATTTCTTAAAAAAAAAAAAAAAAAAAAAAAAAAAAAGGGAAACCTTCTGCGATTGCGCTTGGCGGCCTCGCGGGACTTGCGCTTCTTCTCGTCCTGCTTGTTCTCGTGGAATCTCCGGCGCTTGCACTCCTGAATGACGCCGGCCCTCATGACCTCCCGGCGGAACCTGTTGAGCAGCCTCTCCTCCGGCTCGTTGTCGTCGACCACCACCTGCACATTGTACGCCGACTTGAAGAAGAGCGTGTTCGCGTACGCCAGAGAAGGACACATCACAGACGACAACGAGCTGGAGGAGGAGGCGGAAAACGACGACGATGACGGTGACGAAGAAGAAGACGACGACTCCAGCTGGACGACCAACGGAAGGGAGTCCTTGGTGGGTTTGTGGTTGGAAAGGGAAAGCTGGGGAGGGGGAGCTTTGGGCTGAAGAGGTGGCTTTGTGGGTAAGATGAAGGAGAGGAAGTTGCTCAGTGGAGATGAGACTGCCATTGATGACCGGTGCGTGTGTGTGTGATTGATTTCCCGGATTATCAGCTTTTGTTCTGTGGACCTTTTTCTGATTTATCCTTTTTTTTTTTTTTTCATTTTAATTTTCTTTAATTCGTGGGTGGATAATAGGAATGGGCACTGCAATGGGCTAGCAAAACTACATGTCGCTTCATAAGATAACGTCACTTTGACAACGACATGTCGTTTATTTCATTTTTTCTAAAAAATATACAAAGTTTAATTTTTAAAAAAAATATATATAGATTTTACTGTGGACCTTTTTTTTTATTTATCCTTTTTTTTATTTTTTTTTTATCTTCATTAATTTGTGGGTGGATAATAGGAATGGGCACTGCAATGGAGTTGCAAAACTACATGTCACTTCATAAGATGACGCCACTTTGATAACCACATGTGGTTTATTTCATTATTTTCTAAAAATATATGTAGAGTTTAATTTTTCTTTTTATTTATGGATGGATGGGAATGGATCGTGAGTGATATTCTTGGGGGTAGTGGGAAAACGGGTCAACTGACCTAGAAACTTATTCTTAAGGAAAAACGTTGAAAAAGACATTCAGAGACTAGAAAAACGATGTGTTCGTTTAAATTCCTTTAAAGCGGCTTGTCGTTTCAGTCACTAATAAATGATATGTAGTTTGTTATGAAAGGCTGCGGTGTCTCATTCTAAATTCTAAAATAAACTAATATTTTTCCAACCAAAGAAGTTAAAACTATAGTCATGTTTGCATACGAAAGTAAAGTCGAATAAGAGTCCGTTTGGAAAAGCTTTTGCTTTTGTTTCTAGTCAGTACAAGAGAAGAAGTAAAAGTTGTGCATTCTCAGTAAATGTTTAGAACTAAAGAGCTTTTGAAGTCAAAATGATCTCTAAAGTATTTTAATAAGTACTAAAAATGTTAAATGAAGTTCATTAATTTTGTTACAAGTTTTAAATTCTACTCAGAAGAATTTTTGCCATAAGCCACTTTTTTAAACTTTGACAGGAAACACTTCTGGAAACTAAAAGCTCTTTTGAAAAATCATCCAAATACTTCCAGAAGCTGTTTTTGGACCTGAAAAGCCAAAAACAGCTTCTAAAAAGCTCTACCAAACAGTCTTAAACTACATGTCGTTTTGTTGTAGAAAACGACAATATGAAAGGATTATTTAGTGGCTTATTACATGGATACCCCTAAACTTCTCGTATTTAACAAATTAGTCCCTAAATTAGAAATCTTTTACTGTACCACCTTGAACTTCAAAATCTGTTGCATTTTATCTGTAATAAAAAATGCAATTAAATTCTTTAAAGTTTTAATTTTTAAAGAAAACAACCATTTTCGTAATCTAATTATAGATTTGCTTATAGATTTGTGAATTATATAGAATTTTATGGTAAAGTATTTTTCTTTTAGAAAACTCTTTTCTTGAATATTATTCCAAAAAAATTCTAAAACGAGTGAACCAGATCGATCTGAGGGCAATAAAATTTGATGGTAGAAAAAATATATCCCCTATTTATTTGGCATGTTCATTTCCAGAATGACTTTAAAAAAAAAATAGTAAATGAGTGTTTTTACTTACATTTTTCATCATTTTTCTCATTTTGAAAAATGATAAACATCTTATTCTCAAACATATTTTGTACTGAAAACTTTTGGAATCATTTTATAATCTTTTTAAATTCTTCTCCCAAATACACTATGTCCAACATCATTCATTTATTCTTATGTTACAACTTTTCAAGCAAATTAGTATTTTAAAATTAGTATTTTAAACTAAAATGCATGATACAAAAAGGCCATCTAAAAATTACTCGTCTTCCAAATCAAGGATAGTTATAAAACAACATGTCGTACTTAGAATTGACTAGTGAAAACTTCTTTCCAAACGACAAGTACGTTAGTAAACAGAATTACAACAAAATGTCGACGTTGACGAAAATGACAACATTTTTGTACAAGAATCTATAACCAGATCCATCAATACGACATATCTTTTGCACAGTAAGAGAAAAACGACTTTACCCAAAAAAAAAAAAAAAAAAAAAACGATGTATCTCATCAGTCTCTACAAAACGACTGTTTCTTCTGAAGGACCTGCTAAATGATGGGGCTGGCCTACGGCCATCTATCCAATATTGATGGAAACTTGGGCTTGTTCACTAACGTAATGTGGGCAATTTGTTGAAGCTAATTTTTTTTCCTTTTTTTTTTTTTTTGTCATATTATTTTTTGGCGAGACATTGACATTTGAGATGTCAAGTCATTCGACAAATAAATATACACAATATGAACAGTCAAGTCTCACTTATTATATATACTATAAATATATAAAAATTAATATATTAAAAAGAACACATCAGGTTAACAGTCCCTGTTTCTAGACTCCTAGTCATCATCTCCAAACACGTAACGTAAGTACTACAAGACGACATGCATGGATCGATTGATATATATATATATATATATATATATATATATTTATATTTATACAAATAAATATAATGTAATTGAATTGGAATCGTTGAACATTAGCCTCTTCTTTGCGTCGTATTTCACGTCAACATGCAGCTTTTTTCTACAAACAAAGTACTTGGTGGTCCTCATATACTTACGACCATGATGACCTATATATATGCTTCTTGTTCTTGTTCTATATGTGGGACTTTTTAATCCTATATATATATATATATATGTTTGTGTGTGTGTGTATCAGTGTACATATTACTTGATTAAGCTTCCAGGGAGAGATATATATTACGTAACCAGTTCAGATTTTGAGGGTATACAAAATTAATACGCTGTCATTTGCTTTCTTTTTCATGTTTTTGGCAAAACGCAGTATAGCACTGTAGAATGGTAGTGTATACGTCATGTTTTCTTTAATTAGCAAAACACACACACACACATATATATATATATATTCTTTAATTTAATATGTCTGTGTTTATTATATATGCTTTGTCACAATATAGTTGGCTAATTTTTACGGTCGGGAATCAAATTAGCTACTGTTGTCTTTATATATATTTATAGCTAATGCATTATTTCTGTGAAATCTATGACCTTATCCCTTAGAAAAGAAGATCAATTCTAACAATTGGAAAAAAGTGTGTGCCGCGTGTATTAGTATTAAAGATCCCAATACTTATTTTAATGAGAAATTTTTAGTACTAACTCATATAATCGTAATTAGTTATTATCTTTTTAATGTAAATATAATCTTTTTAATTTAATTAACAGATGTCATGTAATTAAATTGGTATTCAAAATTGGGATTAAAATTGGTGTTCTTAATATCATTCTTTTTATACATGGTTAGTAGAATTCTTTAATTAATTAGTTTCTTTCCTAATTCTTTTTATGTCTTGGGTATTAATTAATCAGCTCCATCTTCAACTACTTCCTAAACCTTACTCTTAACAACCTTACGTATATAATTAGATGCCAGTACTAGCTTCTATATATTGAACTTAATACTTTATGACAATCAACCTGATCCTCATTTTAGATTTATCCACTACTTAGTTGGGCTGATTAAATACTAAAATTAAGTAAATTAAGATTATAATTAACGAGCTTGCTATTAATTGTCTGATCTTAATATTGCACATTATGTAATTAGACAAATAAACAATTGTCATAAAATAAGAATACATAAATTGCACTATAGCCATTTTTTTTTCAAATATCACCACTAACCATTACAGAAACAAATTAAACTAAATTATTTACTGTACAAATATAACATGTGGGTTTGGTATGAAATTTTTAAATTGGATATGGTTGACTTTTTAAGAATTATTTAAAATTTTAATTAACTTTTCAGAAAAAAAAAATTAAAATTAAATTAAAATTTTAGAGTCCAAACCTGATGTCAAAATGCAACCTCAGTTGATATATTAATAATTTGAGTTGTAGGACTGTTAACATTTATATGTATGTGTGTGTAGATATGGATGATTATTTGTTATAATTTGTTAACAGTTGTCAGCGTAATAAAAGTCAAAACTCAGAGAGACATCAAAGTATGTAGAAGTGGGCTGAGGTAAAGTACATGAGAATTGGACAATAATAATAATAATAATAAGTCCTATATATATTTGTATGATGTTCTGATCAAGTACTGGTATTTACTCAAGCTGCGACATGTTAAATTTCATTCTTGCTACGTGATGACACGTGACTCCAGAAAGAACAGTAGTATTAACATATTATATATTATGTTTCCATTACAACAAAATTTGGGGCCAAAAAAACTACGTGCCAATTAAGAAAACGGCCTGTATGGCTATAGATTCGTAGCCAAGTGAAGTTTAATTTTATTCACGAATACTATACACACACACATATATATTGTATTCCTAGTGACGTTATATTTTGATACACATACCACTATATATAAAACATTCCATATACGCGTCATGGCTTGCATCATAGTAAAATAGTCTTAGCCCTAAGTTTTTTTTTTTTTTTTTAATTATTATAAACCTACACGATTATGTTAATTATGAAATTAATTACTTGGACAAAAACATGAAAAAGGTTAGTAAAAAGATACATGAATGTAAGAACTAATTTCTTTACATTAAGACTAAATAAGTCAGGAGTCACTCTCCCAAAAAAGGAGGGGGCAAAAAAAGGCAAATCCCACCACCGCTAGTCAGTAATGGAAAGATAATATAAGAACTTTAATTAAAATTTTAAATAATAATAATAATATAAGTGAATAGAATAGAATAATACCAAAGGGACAAAAGAACTTCTGAAAAAGAAGGTTTAAACCAATGGCCATGGACTTTCTAGGGGTTAGGGCGTGGCATCTTCTTGTCATTGGGGGCTCATTAAACTAATAATATAATCAAATTGGAGTTTTTAAATTAGCTCCTTAATATTCTCGATTAGTACACTCTGAGTAGGATAGATATTAATGGACCATAAATATTAAATTAAACATAAAATAATCAATATCCCAGTGTTTTCCTTGGGTTACTCGCCGGTGATCATCTTAATCTTAATTGTGGTTTTATACGAATTACAAATATAATACATTATATTCGGTTAATTACTCTTCGATCTAGACAAGCTTTAAAGTGTCCCCAGCTAAGAATATTATATGTTAATTACTGTACATTTAAATAATGATCAATTAAAAAATGATTTAGGAAGATGAATAAGGGAACCCAACAGCATCATATATGGATTTCATATATGATCACAGACATTAATCGTTACTAATCACCTCAATTTAATATTCATTAGTGTGACAATGATGATCAAGCTTAGCAACTCATGACAATGAATTGCAGCTTTTCAAGAGGTTTGGTCACTAATATCCATTTCCTTTCTTTGCTGGAAGCAAGTTATTCATACATACATATATATATATATATATGTATATATACACATACATACACTTATAATTTGTTCACTGTTTTTAATCTTCCGGCCATTATACAACTTAAATCTGGCTGAATTCCTAATATATTATTCTAGCCATCGTTGCAACCAGATCAAACTCGGCAGGTTAGACACCCACATTTGTGCATATATTATATGTTAACATATAATATATATGTATGTATGAACTGTATATCAAGTAAATTATTTTCAAGCTGATAGCTAGCTAGTTTTGGTTATGTATTGATCATGATTATGTTTTACGTTTTTATGTAAACTAGCATGAGTCACGTGTCTTATGCACGGGTATTCCGTGTAGTTGTTTCTTTTTCTTACTTATTATAACAACTTTAAATAATAAATAAATAAAAAGCTAAATTAGATTGATTAATTTTCATTCGGTTACGTAAAATTTGAAGCAAAATATTTAATCCTAATAGATGATGTTTTATTAGATAACAGTAAGTTTTATATTCTTCAATTTAGTCTAAGTTTGATTGTTATAAAATTTTATTATTTTCTGGGGAGATTCAACTTTTTTTGTCAAAAAAATTATTTAATTGTCCCTTCTATACATGGTGTGGATTTACGATTTATTCTCATAAAAAAATTTACTCACAACTTATTCTCAACTCTAATTGAAAATGTAATCGTAGGATTGCTCACATAATTAGGAAATCATATAACTTTTATATAAAACAATGTTTTATATAAATGATGAGAGGAGACAGCTAGCATAAAGAAAAACTAGCACATCCTAACTAGGTTAGTAAACTCATTGTATTGCTCATGGAGCTATATTTTTTATTAGAGATTACAATCCGTCCTAGGATTTGACGGCGGACTTAAAAAGCCACCTACAGACGTTTTACACCCAATCACCCTATGAAATGAGGCATGGAACGGGGCCACTACGAAGAAGTTCCAGGAGTTAGAAAGGAAACTTCGAGCTCATATTGGTATATTATACTTTTATGTGTATAACACAGAATATATTATAGACATTCACGAAGTGAAATTTTTTTATGGAAATAACAATTTAATTAAAAATGTTTTTTTTATTTTTTATGGCTAGATGAGAAATTAAGATTTTAGAAAAATCAAATGGCAAAACATGTGCTTTGGTCAAAATATTTATCAATAAAAATTCTATATTAAAGTCATATATATGATAGAATAATTTTTTGAACATTACATGAAAATAATGTTTAAGTAGGGATATATTTGAGAAAATATATTCTAAAAAAAAATTAAAAAAATATTTAAATAAGAAACATTTAAAAATACAAGATATATATATATATATATAAGGGATCAAGCAAGCAAGGAAGTATTTGCTCAACCTTAAAAGGTTGAAGTAAAAGAGTTTTGTGTTTTGAACTCGTTTGAGAAAATTAATTTAGTGGGATAATTAAAAAAAAAATGTTGAAAAGTATATAAATAGATATGTTTTAAGAAAAATTGGTTTTAAACGGCCAAAATAGAGAAAAATATTATCAATTAGCAACATTAAAAAAATACAAGATTTCAAAAAAAAAAAAAAAACTTGAGTTGAAGTACTTTGAGAGAGGGAAAAAAAAGTAAGTTGAACTACAATCTCAACAAAATAAATAAATAAATAAATAAAAGAAGACAATAGGTGAATTGAAATACAAAACCTTACGGAAAGTTGATTGGCGACTTTTATATAACTTGTTAATACAAGTGTGCGTAATATGATTCAGGAGAAATTCAGTAACTAACAATGAAAACTTATCACAATACTAATCCCAAATTATGTGGAAAAAAAAAAAAAAAAAGTAGAAATTAAGTTTTGTAAATTCCCGGTTTTTTTTTTTTTTTTTTTTGGCTGATAGAGACGAGAGCGGATGGAACCATTAAAATGGTAATTTAACTTCATTGTTAGGATTTGGAGTACTAATTCATGAGGGACCTTGGGAAGTTGGTCCTTTCTCCACTCTCATTCTCTTCTCCACATTAGAAAATATGCTGATTAACGATGAATAGTCGATGACACTGTCCCTTTCCGGACCTTTTTTTCACTATTTATAGCAACCATATATAAACTATAATTACAGTCGCTAATTATAATAGGTACTATTATAAATATATATTGTTATCACACATGTCTACGAAGTTACATTTCTTATTATCTTTTTTTTTTTTTTTTTTTGATAATTCACATTTCTTATATTCCTTTTTCTTTTTGGCTTGAGAAGTGTCCATCTTCTTTACGTCTCTTATAATAGAATACACACGTCAAAGATCAGAGGTCATATGTTGTAATAATATCATGCACTTTTCTTATCAATTCTTATTTTGGGACCATCATACGTATCTTTTTCAAAGCAATTATTCTTAATGGCTAGACAGTAAACACTGTTACATCAGTAATTTTCTTTTAATTACCAATACTGTATTATAAACATGCAAAACTAATTAATCGATATTGGTCGTTGTTATGAAAAATATATAATAATATATACATTAAGATATAAATTTCAGGAGAGGAACAAAAATTATCACCTTTTCTGATGATCATGTGAGTTTTACGAACACATTTGTAATTCCAAATATGAGAGTTTCATGAAATCATTCCAAAAAATGAAATTCTAGTATAATAGCAAAAGATATGTTTTTCTTTCCTTAAAAAAAAAAAAAAAGAAAAAGAAAAAAGAAAAGCTCTTTTTTCTAAAGGGGACTTTTTTTTTTTTTTTTTTGGGTAAAATTATAAAGGGGAACTTAATTAAGCTCGCTTTGGCCTAAAATAAATATAACTTTTTAGTATAAGATAATGAAATTAACAAGGCTCTTAACGCACATTGTTCAGTTGGTTTTAAAAATTAAAAACCACCATATCATCGTCATCATGTCACTAAATATTTCTAATATCATGATGTCTACTTCTTTTCTGATCAACTAATTAATAATATATATAAATGTATACATACATGTATATATATGACGACCTTTGTATTTTTTTTTATTCAGTTGTTGGAATCCACGAGTTACCATCGAAATGGACGTTGTTAAAGATGAGTTTAACTCATCGGAAGTATCTTCCTACAACCCAGTTGTCATCATCTTAGTAACCATATACACACAGTAAAATATTATTTACATTAATCATATATTTAATTACCAGATTATTACCTAGCTCCTAAGTACTTTATTACTATGTGACGATAAGTTCAAAAGTTTTTAAAGGCTAGCTCTTGGAGCATGGATCATGATGATCACAGTAAACAAATTATATATATAATATACACACACATTCATTATATATAAATATATATATATATATGTAGTACTAATAAATTATATATATATATATATATATATATATATATGGTACTTAATGATCAAATCGATCAAAACCACTTTAGCCCCAAAAAAAAAAAAGGATAAAAGCCCACTAGGCTGGAGGAATATTTTAATGAATAAATTAAATCAATTTGTTCCCATTTTGCCCCAACATTTGGCGAGTTATCTTAAATATGGTGCACGTTATAATTAAATAATAAAAAAAATATTGTGTGTGTATATATATATATAGTTGTTCTAATCTCTAACAGAAGAAGGAGAAGTCACGAGAGAAATTCTCATGGATATATATAATGGTTCAAATTGCTTTGCATGCAAAATTACAAATGCACGTGTAATTTCCTATATTAATTTGGTAAATTGTCCATTTCAGGCTCGGAGTAATAATATAATTATTTGAAAAAAAAAAAAAAAAAAAAAGAAGAAGAAGAAGAAGAAGAAGGACAGCTAACTGAAGTTGGCCACACTTCTGGCCTGATCGGATTTAAAAAATTCAACTTGATTAAAAGACAACTCGCAGTTCTCATCACCTTCTTTGAAGAGCGTTAAGAGAACTCTTAATGACATTGTTCTATACATTAAGCCTCTATATTTAGCTATTTGGTGACCTTTGAATTTGTTAAGGGCCTAAATTAATTAAAATATCTTCTTTTACATTAAAAAAAAAAAATTCCTTAGGTGTGTACAGAAAATTTTGAAATAAATCTGCATACTCGTACTAATTCACTAAAGTCAATAAAGAAAAAGTTAACCGTAAAGAGTGGTAAAGAACCAAATTTTAATCCCTTCCAAGAGAGAGTGATTAAAGTAGGGAATTTATGTAAAATACAATAAGAAAAAGCTTTCCTCATCCTTTATATTGTTCTCACCTAGATAATATAGCTTTATTTATAATTCTTACTTTTATTTAATTCATATCATCAAACACAACTTTGAAAAGAGTTTAATTGTCTGTTTTAACTATCAGTAGAAACTACAAACATTAGAATTTAGCTTACTTTTTTAAACGATATGACATATAAGTACTGGAGTTGTAATATAATATAATATCACTCTAACTCATTAATCAAAAAGTTAGAAAATTAATCAAATAAACCATAATTCATACAAATAGTGAAAAAAGGACGGTTCCTCTTAATCCATAGGATTTTTATTTTATTTTTTTCAAATCCTATAATGAAATTTTTCTTTTTTGGTAAAGTTTTATGAATTAAAAATAGTAGTATGAGACCTAAGCGAAGCGTGTTTTGACACAGCAACCCAGATGAGCATGGCAGCTTGGTGTCCAATCCCCCACATGGCCAGAGATTATTATATTAACAATCTTGGAAATAATAAAATTAAAAAGAAAAAAAGAAAAAAGGAACAAAATTCCTCTGGTTTCATTGTTCACCCGGATCAAAGGAAAGAGATCATCAATCATAAACCTAAAAATCTCTCTCTCTCACTAAAAATCATCTTGGTGCTGTGCTTAGTGGGAAGTGATGGTGATTATATAAAAAATAAACAACAACAACAACAATAATAATAATAATATAGTGGGGGAATAGTACAATATATTTGGGTGAAAAATAAGAGACTAGTACCAAAAAACCAAGCATAAAGACCCAACAAATCAGTTTCTCTCCTTTTGGGTCCTTCTTGGTTGGAATTTGGAAGTAACTAGTTTTCTCATTCCTCTCCTCTCTTCTTCTCTGTCCTTGAATGGCCTTCTTTGCATGGCCATTCTTTCTTCCTAGATTTCTTCTGCTTCTTTTTTCTTCACCACTCAACTACTTAGAGCCTTGGACTCTTTGTGTAAAATATAACTTCTTATTCATTAATATTCTCTGGTACGCCTCTCTCTCTCCCTCTCTCTCCTCTTTCACTCTCTCCTCTCTCTCTGCTTTTTCTATAGGTCAAATACATGATGCAATATTGTCTAAAAATCTCATTTGAGGAGAGCTTTTTAATACAGGATTTTTGTTCGAACTAGTCCTCATTTTGAAGAAGTTGGTTGTATTTGATCTGAACTTAAACTACTACTATTACTTCTTATTTTGGTAAGTGAAAACCTTTTTTTTTTTTTTTTTTCCTTCTCTCTATACATATAGATTCATATATATCTTTCTATATACGTATATCCAATCTCCTCAAAGTAGTTGACTAGTTGGTTTTTCACTTGTTAAAGGGTGTGTGTTTCTCTGATCACAAATGTTGAAGCCAGAGATCAGCAAGTAGCTCGAAGAACTGTTCTTCCCAGATGGGAAAAAGAAGAGTTTATATTGGTACTACAAGTTCTTCCTCAGGTCAAGAACCTCAGGATGCAGATTACTCATCAAAAGTTCCTCAGCTCATTGACGAGGTCGAAGCTCTGATCATCGCGAGAGTTCCGAGGTCGGAATACGGCAAATTCTCTCTCGTCAACAGGAGATTCTTGTCACTCCTCAAGAGCGGCGAGATATACAAGATCAGAAGGAAGAATGGGATCAAAGAGCCGACGGTTTTCATGCTCGCTGCCGGTCAGAACTGGTGGGCCTTTGATTGCCAATCCAACTCCCTTAGGGGCCTCCCCGACTTACCCGGCGACTACGCTTTCCACCATGCCGACAAGGAGACCCTCTGTGTCGGTACCCAACTGCTCGTTGCCGGTAAGGATCTTCGATGTTTCTATCAAATAGGCTGCATCAAATATTAACTTGTCTTTTGATTTTTCAAATGTGTAAAAAGCTACAGTTTTGACCCTTCTATCTATTTCCGTCCAAAATAAATCTAGCAAAGGCCTTATTTAGATGCTCGATATTATTTTCTGAAGGGAGTATAAATAGAAGGACTAACGTTGTCACTTTTATTAAGTTCAAGGAAAGAGTCAGAGAACAATTGACGCTAGTGACAAAATACAAGAGAATTTTTGATATCTTAATTTTTATCCATGGGATTTCAGGAAAGGGAAATGATGGTGCTTGTGTTATTTGGAGATACAATGTGGTCACAAACAATTGGCTAAGAGGGCCTTCAATGATCAACCCACGGAACTTGTTCGCCTGGGCGAGTTGCGGCGCATTCGGGTATGTGGCCGGTGGGATCTTTGAAGGCAACTACTTGAGCTCCGCCGAGCGGTATAATCTAGAGACCGAGACATGGGAGTCTCTCCCGGACATGAACAAGGAAAGAGGGAATTGCTCTAGTTTCTACATGGACAAGAAATTCTATGTGATCGGGGGAAGGAACAATACAGAAGGCGGTCTGACCTGCGCCGAGGCCTATGATGAGGAGAGGAAAAAGTGGGATCTGATTCCCAACATGTTGGAGGAATCAGTTGTGACGGCATTGAGGTCTCCGCCGCTTGTCGCGGTGGTGAACGACGAGCTTTATTCGTTCGACCCCTCAACGAACCTGCTCAAGGTGTATGCAAAGGAGGCCAAGAGCTGGAGGAAGTTGGGGCCTGTCCCCGTGACGGCTGGCTTTTCTGGCGGCTGGGGCATCGCGTTCAAGTCACTAGGTGAGGAACTGCTCGTCATTGGTGGCAACCCGGAGGAGTTTGCGGCGGGGCTCGGAGTCATGTACGTGTGCCGTCCGAATCCAGATGCCGAGATGCTCAACTGGAGGCTTCTTGACTATGGCGGGAACTGGCTTAACGACTTCATTCGCAACTGCGCCGTCATGCTTGCTTGAAGCTATTCTTCTTCTTCTTCTTTTTTCCAAGAAATTTAAGCAGGGTGGTTTTTATGGTGTGCTTTTTAGTAGTGTGAGTATCTAAATAAGCGGTACATTTTATAAGTTTCAAGTTAAAAGAGGGTCTCTGTCCTTGTGCTGTGTACCACTAGTATTAACTTTTGTTAAGGTGTGACATTGTGCTAGTTTAAGGAAGTTTTCTCCTGAATTATGTTTCAAATTTCAGCTGCTTGTTTCACTCTTATTTTCCTTTTCAAGTTTTTTTTTTCTTTCTTTCTTTCTTTCTTTTTTTGGGGGGTCTTGAATTAGCTCTGTTCACAACCAGAGGAACCTTATAATTAGGGTCTTGTCTATGCTCATCCTAGTTTGTTTGCTTCAGATGTTTTAGATTAGTATCCTTCATTTATCTACCAACTGAAAGTCAAAACTTCTCAGCAGTACATTTTTTTTTTCCCTGATGCTCTGTTCAGGACCACAGGAAACCTATTAGGGTCTTGGCCATGTTCAAGCTAGTCCAATCTACTACCGAGTGGGGTGATCTAGCGGTAATGGACAACTGTTATAGGTTTGAGGTCAAAAGTTTGAGTGTTGGATGATTCTTTTTAAACGTGAAAGTTTGTTCTTGCAGTCTGAAACTTGATTTAGAGTGTTTAGAATCATGCCTAATATAACCTTATTGTTAGTACATTCAGTGAGGTTGAGTTGATGTGCTCCTTTTTAAGCATAAAGGCCCGACTGTAGGACCTTTAACAATGTTCTTATCAGCATTTGAAAAGGTCATTTGTTAATGTCTTTAAGGAATATACTGTCGGCCACCCCCTTCCCGAACTTTTTCTTCATTCAAAACAAGAAAGCTAGTTTGGTATTATATAAAGTTGTTATTTATCA
Source organism: Ficus erecta (assembly GCA_008635985.1). Taxonomy (NCBI): domain Eukaryota; kingdom Viridiplantae; phylum Streptophyta; class Magnoliopsida; order Rosales; family Moraceae; genus Ficus; species Ficus erecta. Next base: position 636,405 of record BKCH01000074.1, on the reverse strand, counting down.
CCACTGACAGTCTCCCATACTATAGAAGAATCAAATAGTAAAAAATTTGATAAATATTACATTATTTTGCGATAATACTGTCACATCTATAGTGATTAAATCATGAATTTTCGTAGATAAATTTTTTCTCATGTTTTTAGTTCAACTAACTGCTTCTAGTGTTCTAGAAATCCTTCATTTATACGTGAAAGCCAAAACTTTTCTGCAGATTTTTTCATGGAAATTGACAATTGTACAATCTAAACGAAAATATAAGGACAGAACTATAACTTTTTAATATAGGTGTTAGTTTTCAGATGTCGCTTGACATAAAGACTAGAAAGAGGCTAGAAAATTGCAGTTTTAGAAGTTGTTTTGTTTTAGCATAACAACTTTAGCTTTCATGGGTAAGTCCTGTCTCCTAATAGAGCACATGAATTTGATCCATTAGACAGACATGGGGTCAAAAAACTAACCAATTAAAGTTTCTATTATCGAAATTGACTTTCAAACTTTCATGAGGTGGACCAATCAAGTTCATCAAATCAGAATATTTGATAATAGAAAACCAATATAAATTAATATATTATTTGTAGTAAAGTTGAACTGCTTTTATTTTTCACAAAGTAAAATGATTATTCAAGAAGCATTAAGGAAGCACACATAGAAAATAAAAAACACAATTAGTGGCTCGAAGGTGCTTGGAATTGACCAAATTGGTCCTCTCCACCCCAATTTACCACATAAAAAAGTGATAATGACATTAGAGTTTATTTAATGATACAACAAAGTTCTAATTTACTAATCATCCTTTGAGTCAAAAATAATAATAATAATCAACCTTTGAGTCGGCTTGTTTAAGGGTCCAAGATGGAGATACGGAAATTTTGGTGGAGAGTGGTGTAACTTCACATGCATTATTACTAGAAAAACAAACAATAAATTACAAACAAAAATTGTTTTGAAAACACCTTGATGAGACTCTTAAAACGTTACTAAAGTACTAAAGAAAGAGTAAAAGACTTTAAAAAGAGGCCACCACTTTTCAAGAGGCCATTAAGAATCATGATTTGCAAAAATGGAATCCTTCATGGAATCCATCGTGACATATAGAAATATTAAATAGTTGCCAATTGAAGTGGCATTGTGTATGTATATATATATATATATATAAAAGAATGCTTGGTTGCCCTTTCAAGCTAAAAGAAAGCTATAATTCAGTTAGCTAGGGAAGTGATGTTTTAATAACTAATTAGCCCATCGAATTTTCTGGTAAGGCAAGTTATGAAATCGGATTTCCACTTACAATATGAATTAAGCTTTTAAAGAAACTTACGTTTAAAAGATAATTATTAGTTTTGATGGAAACACCCAAAAGCAAAAGAGAAGTTAACTTGTTCAAATATCAAAACTAGACCAAGTTGATAGTTACATAAATCGAATTAGTCAGATATTATATGAAGAATTCATCAGTACTGAGAAAGTACATTTATATACACGAAGAGGTGAAAGTTAAATTTCCATTTTTTTTTTCAGCTCGAGAGGGAGAGAGAGAGAGAGAGAGAGAGAGAGAGAGAGAGAGCAATGAATAAACTGAGCTGGGCTGAGTGAGTTTGTTTGTTTTAGCATGCAAAAGTGAAGTCGGATGGAGAATGTATTTTCCAAGAAATGACAATGTACTTTCCGAAAGCTAAGAGAACACATTAAGGAGAAACCGACAACGGAAAAAGTGATGTCGGAAAACGACATGTGGTCCTTCAGAAAAACGACATGTGGTAAAGTAAACGACATGTGGGAAACTGCAATTTCTGTAAGAATAGTTTCAAGTCGAAATGACATGTCGTGGATAAACGAGATCTTTATTGACCAATAACGACATGCCGTATAGAATAACCTTGTCGCGGACACATCATTGTAAAGTCAAACAAATGTCATAGGAAACGACATTCAGGAGTACGACGAAAAGCTACAACTCAAAGGAACGTCAGTCGACACAGACAGTAGAAACGACATCTCTAATATATGAAAAATCATGTAGATAATTTTTTTGTCATAGGAAACGACGTTCAGCAGTACGAAAAAAAGCTACATCTTAGATGAACGTAAGTAGACAGAGGCCGTAGGGATGGCAATAGGACGGGACGGACGGGGATGATATGCTTCTCCCACCCTTATATCCGTAACTCTCTTTACCCCCATATTCGTCCTCATATCCACATAATTTAATGCGGGTGCAGGTACAAGAGCGGGTAATCTCCACTAAGGGTGCTATATTTATACCATACCTATTTACCTATTAAAATAAAATAAAATAAAATAAAAACTCAAAGTAAATTTCATTAAAGTTTTCACAAAATTGACGACATAATCACAAATATAACTAAATATAAAAATGAAATCTTAAAAATAAATCACAAATATAACTAAATATACTCAATTTATTTATATAAGCATGTAAATATATATATTTTTTAAGTGAGAATAAACGTGGAACGGGTGCAAGTGCGGGTATGGAGGAGCTCCCTCCACCCCCTACCCTGTACCCGCACGGGGGTTTAATATTAACCCTCATACTCATATATTATCTCACATACCCGTCCTTAATGAGGTGGGTACCCGTGGGTAGCTGCATTCGTGGGTAAAATTGTCATCCCTAGACCGTAGAAACAACATCTCCAATATATGAAAAATCATATAGACAACTTTTTTTTTTTAATCGTATAGACTTACCACATCTCACTAAATGAAAAGGCATCTTATAAAATCGACATGAAGAAAATAAACATCAAAGAATTGTTCTTTTTTTTCTTTTTTACTTAGAATAAGTGATTTAAAGTTTATATTACTATAGATAATTATATCTAGAATCACAATATTTAAAAAATTAGTAGGTGAAAAATATCTTTATTATGCCTCAAGGGCTGTGATTGAAGTTAGAATTTCGTAAGTTAGAATTAAAATGTGTGTTTGGTCAAAATTTGTATTAAAAATTAACTGTTTTATAATAAATTATAGTATAAAATTTGAATTGTGCTAAAAAATACATATATAATATAAATTTTATTTAGTTTCTCTAGTTATTATATATAGAATTACTACTACTATTATTTATATAGGCAAACGACACGGTAGAAAACGACATATGAATAAGCTACAATGGTCTTGTGCCCGAGCCTACTAATCAGACATCTTGTTCATGTTAAATAATGTCGTGTCTAACAACAAAATTATATCTTGATAAATGACATGACTCGACATAAGCTGTGTCAAGGGGGTTAAAAAACATAAATTGTCTAACACTCCATCTAAGGAGTACGACACCCAAGTAAACGACATCACAGTCCAAAGAAAAACGATGGGTCGTTTATCTAAGGGAAATTTATGGACATTCTTTATGTCGAACGACAAGTGAAATGTCCAAATAAATGGAAACACTTAAAACATATTGAGCAAAACAACATCATAAGTGATGTGAACCATTGCAAAACCATAATGACATGTCAATGGAAAAAATATAAATAATGACATGTCCTCTTACGCATATTTACTCTTTTAGAATTTGACATCTCATGTTTTGTAAATTTTATATAATGAAGTTGTTTTAAATGACACAAATGTTTTCATCAAACAACATAATTCTAACTCTATTAAAAGTTTTAGAATTCCTGCCACTTCAAGTTCAAAAGTAAAAATAAATAAATGATAAAAAAAAAAAAAAAAAAAAAACTTCTACAAGCCCCTAAACAACAAATTTGATCCATAATTTTTTAACGCTATTTCATCAAGAAAACAAACAGAATCCATCACAGGAGATGCACGTGCTAAACTTATTATGATAAATAATGAATAAAACTAACATAAATTATTATTATTTTAAATTGAAAATAAAATAAAAACAGTTTAAAAATCAAATTAATTTTTAACGGACGAACCAAACTGTCTTTTCCTTAAAAGAAATTAAAGAATTGTTTCTATTTACAATTAAAGAGCTTTCCTTCTTTTTTTTTTTTCTTGTTTTAAATTATAATAATAATTAGAGAAAAATATCAAAATTGCTCCACGTATTCAGGTTACTTTTGATCCTCTATATTTTACAAATATTTAAACTATGTTAGATGTTTGTAAAATCAATTAAAATAATCGAATATCATATCATTAAAAAGTCAACCTAACATTATTTATTTTTATTTTTTTGGATAAACAATCTTAACAGTTCTAATGGGTATAGCAAAATAGAAAGTCCTAATTTTTCTTTTATTATTATTATTATTATTATTATTATTATTATTATTTTTAAAATGCAAATGCAAGCAATCATGCATGTAGGGAAGATGGAAGAACTAAAGGGGGCCAGTGTTGTTTCACACTCGTCAGCCTCAGCCTCAGCCTCAGCATCAGGTGGACGAAGAAACCAAAACAACCTGATACGGGAATCCTCGAAATCTTGCACTTCTCCTCACACTCTGTAAGAACTGCGATTTTTCATTTCCTATCTTGTTTCTCTTTAAACTCTCTTTCAGTGTCTCTCCAATTCGCAAACTTCCCAAAAATCTGGATGAATCGCTGAAGAAATAACAATTTAGGAGCTCTTCCACGATCTGGGTTTTCTTCAAAACCCACCAATTCCTCAGATTTCTCCCCTAATTTTGAGCATCTCGCACGAGCACTTGCTGTTAGGGTTCATCACCCTTTTCGTGTTTTAGGGTTTCTTTCTTGATCCGCAGTAATCTTCATTAGATTTGGAGCTTTTCAACGTTTTGGGGTTTTCCTCTTTCCGTCTCTTGCTTGATAGGCCCTTTGAGGTTTGAATTTTTCATAAATTTTGAACCTTTTTCGTTTCTCGCTTGGAAAGAAATTGCATAAAGTTCGTTGCTTCTTTCGTTTTCTTTGCTCTTGAAATTCAGGTCTTGAATGTAGAAAGTTAGAGTTTTTTTCCGGGTTTAGATAGATTTGGGTTTTTGGTTGAAGTAGAGTTATGTCAGGTAATAGTAATAACCCACCAAAGAGCCTTGGGGCCTCCTCTTCACCCTTTGGTAATGCCAATATGGTAGCCCCGAATATGTCACATGCACAAATTGCAGCCTCCTTGCAAAGTCAGTTTCAGTTATCCCAAGCCCAGGCCCTTGCCCAGGCACAGTCGAAAGCTCAGGCACACGCCCAAGCTCAATTAGCCCATGCCCAGTTCCAAGCTCATTTTCAGGCTCAGGGGCTGGCCGCTAATCAGAGTCAAGGAATTGGTAATATGGGTTCGCCTTCGCCCGGCCTTTCGACGCCTGGTAGTGCGGGCATGAAGCGGATTCCTCAGAAGCCTCCTGTACGCCCACCCGGCCTTTCCCCTCCCAACATGATGTCGCCGATGAGACCGATGGAGCTCACCCCCGCGGTGGCTCGTAGAAAGAAGCAGAAGCTTCCTGAGAAGCAGTTGCAAGACAAAGTGGCTGCCATTCTGCCTGAATCCGCTCTTTACACGCAGCTTCTTGAATTCGAGGCTCGTGTTGATGCTGCTCTCAATAGAAAGAAAGTTGACATCCAAGAGGCGCTCAAGACCCCTCCTTGCATTCAGAAAACCCTTAGGATTTATGTGTTCAACACTTTCGCCAACCAGATAAGGACGATACCAAAGAAGCCAAATGCTGAGCCCCCTACTTGGACTCTTAAGATTGTTGGGCGGCTCTTGGAAGATGGGGTTGATCCAGATCAGCCTGGTGTTGTTCAAAAGACAAACCCTTCGTACCCCAAGTTCTCATCGTTCTTCAAAAGGGTAACCATTTCTCTGGACCAGAGGCTATATCCTGACAATCACATTATCATATGGGAAAATGCACGAACGCCTGCACCTCATGAGGGCTTTGAGGTGAAGAGAAAAGGGGATAAAGAGCTTACAGTGAATATAAGGTTGGAAATGAACTATGTTCCGGAGAAGTTTAAGCTCTCACAACCTCTGATGGAAGTTCTTGGTATTGAGGTTGATACCCGTCCAAGAATAATAGCTGCTATTTGGCAGTATGTGAAGGCTAGGAAATTGCAAAACCCACATGACCCTTCGTTTTTCATTTGTGATCCGCCTCTCCAGAAAGTTTTCGGTGAAGAAAAGATGAAATTCACCATGGTCTCACAGAAGATCTCTCAGCATTTGTTCCCTCCACAACCTATACATTTGGAGCACAAGATCAAGCTTTCGGGAAATAGTCCAGTCGGAAATGCTTGCTATGATGTGTTGGTAGATGTGCCTTTCCCTATTCAGAGAGAATTGTCTGTTCTGTTGGCCAATGCAGAGAAGAGTAAGGAGATCGATTCCTGCGACGAAGCTATATGCTCGGCAATCAGGAAAATCCATGAGCACCGTAGGAGGCGGGCTTTTTTCCTGGGGTTTAGTCAATCACCAGTGGAATTTATCAACACATTGATTGAATCCCAGAGCAAGGATCTGAAGCTCGTAGCCGGAGAAGGAAGTCGCAGTGCTGAAAAAGAGCGCCGCTCAGATTTCTTCAACCAACCATGGTAAGCTTATCTATTCTTTGTCTTTTTTATTATCCTTAAGCTCATCAATATGGCATATTTATCTGTTTGTCATGATTAAATTCGACAAGAAGTCAACCAATTGGAAGTGCTTTTAACATTTTGTTCCTAAAATCTTGCTGATCCACTAAATGGTCCAAGACCATGCTAACAATAACCAATATTAATGTTGGTTTTTTATTATTAAATTCGACAAGAAGTCAACCAATTGGAATTGTTTTAACATTATGTTCCTAAAAATCTTGCTCATCCACTAAGGGTCCAAGACCATGCTATTAATAACCAATATTAATGCTAGTTTTTTACGCTTTGGCCTGATTTTATTTGCATATCTACATTTGGAGACTGTCAAGTTCAATGTTTGGTTTCAACAAAACATTTTCCAGTCATTGGGATAGCCAGATGCATGAGTATATGTAATTCTTTGTTATCTGTATCAGGGTTGAGGATGCAGTCATTCGTTACTTGAACCGCAAGCCGGTTACTGGAAGTGATGCTCCGGGAAGTATGTGAAGCAGATTCTTGGGCCTCTGAAAGGCAATTCTGGTTACTGACCTTTTTCACTCGAGAACGAACAGTGACTCATTTAATGGAAGATGTAGCGTTCTATTACATAACTGCAATTCATGTGAAGGAAATGAGTTAATAGTCATTGTAGCTCCTTTTTAACAGTTTCTTATCCTTGCTTCTATCCTGGAAATGGTTTATGTACAATACAAATAGAGAAAAGGTAGTTATATCTGTGTTTGATTTGTAATTTTAGGCATGTTGTATTTGTTGCTGTTTCTGAAACATGTTTTGTGTAATTTATGTTGGCTTTGACAACTTTTTGATTTTGAGTTATGTGGTGAAATGCGCTGTTAACCGCTTCCTTGTAGCCGGTTGTTTGGTGCCCTCCTCTGGTAGGTTTTTGTGAAACTCAACTGTTGTGTGGCTGTGATTGAAAATGTTGGTTTCTTAGCTGTGATTGACATGAGTGGCTATTTCCTCCCCTTCTATGGGAGAGGCGTAGGCTATTCGTTTGGCGATGGACATTCTGGCTATTCGTAGTCGATGGGACGATATTATCTGTGAAGGAGTATGGTTCCGGTTCTTTATATTTTTGGTCGAGATATTCCTGAACTCCTATTTTTTGGCCATTACAATCATTTCCGCCCAAAACCGTTAAGTTTTTTAACGGAACAAGTCATGTGCAATGCATGTGATCTAATTTGTGAGGATATTTTAGTAATTTAATAATAATTAATTTAATAAAATAAAATAATCATAAAAATTAATTTTCTCTCTCCTCCCTCCCCTCTCTCTCTCTCTCTCCATTTCTGAAAACCCTATCCACGACAGGGTAGGGGGCCATGACGGAGAAGAAGGTGTAGGGGGAGAGGGCTCAAAATAGAAACTATTGCGGCGGCAGCACAGGAAGAGGGGGGGGGGGGGGTGTGGGCGATCCTAGATCCCATGTCGGCGGAGGGAAGGGGCTAAACTAGATCATGGCGAGGGGGGGGGGGGGGGGGGGGTGATTCAAACCCAGATCGCAGCGCCGGTTGGGGGGGCAAAACCCAGATCGCATGGGTGGAGGTGGATCACGAGGTGGGGAAGAAGGGAGGGAGGGAGACGGCCTCCGACTCCGGCGTCAAATCTGGGGGATTGGGGGAGGGAGGGGGAGGGGAGAAAAAGAGAGGTCTCTTCTCTCTTTATATATATATATATATATATATATATATTATGAATATGGGTATTTTTGTCTTTTTAAAGGTATTTTTTTTAAAAAGCACAAAACATGCTTCTCACATTATCATTCCATGAGTTTTTTAACTGAACTAAATAGAAAGGACTGGAATGGCCAAAAAATAATAGTTCAAGGTTATCTCGATTAAAAAAAAAAAAAAACTAGGACCTAACCGTCATATTTAAAAAAATTGAGGAATTATTTGGGTCAATTACTCTTAAATATATATATATAGGTACGAGGTAAGATTGTTATATACGGTTGGTTTCTTTTCAGCATTAGATGATCATCAAGAACGACGGAAGCTGACAGAGAGACTTGTTTTTTGTGATTATCTTTGGCAGGAATTATTGCAACATTTTTATTGACTAACATCATATGTGCATCAACTTTTCTATCAGCCATTTGAATATCAAACTCACGTCCTTATAGATGTAACTTTTTTATTATTATTAATTGACTGGATAAATACTTATAAGTGAAAGATAAGTCATATGCAAAGTCGACTAATAAATTATACTAATATAGTTATTACAATTATTTCCTTGTATAAGTTGGGTTTAAGATGTGAATAATATTAGCAAACTAGATAAAAGATGAGAAGTATCTTTCAGTTCGAGATAAACTTGTTTAGACTTTTGTTTAGATTAAAATATTAACCTTTTCTAACAGAAAACAATATATATTTATCAATTGTGATGTCCTTACCATATAGTTGTAATTGTACAGTGAATGGTAGACACTAGAATGAGACTTTGTGCCACATCAACTATCCAATTCTGATTCTAATTTTTCAATTTCAACTCATATGACACGTAAGTCATATTTTTATTTGTTGATGAATGTTATCAATAAAAATAAATTAAAAAATTAGTATTAAAATTAGTATATTAAACATGCAAGTTAGAAAGGAAAAAAAAAAAAAAGAAAAAAAGAGGTCATTCTCGCTTTTATATAATCCATGGATCTGTAGATTTATGGATATAGATGTATACATGGAATGACAATAACATTCGAAAGGAAAATGATTAACCAAAAATGGGTCCATAGTGTATACTAAATCTCACTTTGATATTTGGCATTTAAAATATTCCAAGATTGACATCTATCTATTTTGGTATAACTATAATATTCAGAAAATTCTTAAGAGTTCAAATTTTTTGCAAATTCCGGAATTTTCTTTATTAGCATATTTTAGATTAGTTAAGTAAGGTTTTATACCAAGTCATTACAATAATAAAATTATCATTGTCTGTTGGTTGTTTAAAAGATGAAGAGTATGTGGTGAAAAGTTGGATTATTTAAATGTCTTATAGCCGGTGGCGGACTTGTTGAACAGCCCTTTCTGGATTTTTTTTTCTTTTATTTTTACCCCAAAATTTTATTGTTTATATATTTTGCCCCCACTAAAACTTTACAATTTTTTTTTTTTTTTAGAAAACTAAAACTTTACTCTTTAGTTTTGATGCTTTGATGTTATCTATTTCTTAAAAAAAAAAAAAAAAAATTGGTATACGGGTCACTTAAGATTATGTTGACTCTTAGCAATATTACAACATACATTTAGAGGATAAACTATATGATATACCAAGAACAATTCCATACTAAGTTCTTTAATAAATTATACCATCTTGAAAGTTATTAAAAGTCCATTTTATCCTCATTTAAATTAGACATGGGATAGTAAAGTGATTTACTTCATTTAGATTGTCGACTGACTAAATTTGGCAAATCTAAATAGATTAAGCTCAGTTTGAAGACGTTTTAAACGTTATGGAAAAAAGAAAAAAGGATCAGAGAGAAAGCCGAAAGGAAACCAATTGTACAACACAAATACACAATAACGTGAAGAAACGACATGAAACAACGACACTAATCAAGAATTACGACAACAAACGGAAAATGGGTCAAGAAAAGAAAAACGACATTAAAAACCGAGCGTCCCTTGAAATGTTTTTAAAGGTTTGGACTTCCGAGAATGAGAAGGTGAGGACGAAAAAGGGGGAAAGAAATGGCGGGAAAGCAGGAATGGAAGCGAGAGAGTGGGAAGCCGTCGCCGGCGGCAGCAGCAGCGGCGGCGGAGGAGGAGACGTCCTGGCGAAAGCTAGTGGACGACGACCTCAAGAGGTTTCATTCGCTTCTCTTCGGCGCCGAAGCCGCTGCCGAGAAGCGCGACTTCTCGGCGGCTCACATCCTTGGGCTCCGCCTCCTCGGCTTCCTCGACTCCCACTCTGTCTCCGACCTCGACCATGCCTTCGTTCGTCCCATCCGCCGTCAAGCTCTCTCCAACCTTGACTCCGCTCGCCGCTCCCTCGTTCCCGATTCTGATCGGTACGTCTCTCTCTCTCTCTTAATGGAGATTTTTGAATTGGAAAATGATGAAGCTCGACCAGTAGAGAAACAAGTCTTGTGGTTCTTGTTTTTTATTCTTAAATTTAGTTTATGAATTTTCGGAGTCTGATTTTTATGGAAAGTGCTTTGAATTGTAAGATGACGAAGATCAACTTAGTTTTCATTTCGATTTCGGTCAATTTGTTTTTCATTTTCAGACCTAAACATACTCTAGAGCTTTGGTGAAACGTATTCCTCTAAGGAGATTCAAAGTTATGAACTGGAAGAATTTAGGATACAACAGTCCAAGTACTAATTTTAGCTTCGGGTCGAGTTTTTTGACCTCAATTGCTCATATAATTGATTGCATATAAGAATATGTAGATAATTAGTCTCATGGGTGCATTTTCAAGTAGATTCTATGAGTAGCATTGAAGTGCTTTGATTGTTACTAAGGTAGCCGTGTAAACAACGTGGGTGCATTTTCAAGTAGATTCCATGAGTAGCATTAAAGTGCTCTGATTGTTACTAAGGTAGCCATGTAAACAACGTCGGACTTGAGATAGGCTCAATGGCATTTACAATCAATTTTCTCGATGTGCATGTATTTGGGAATGTTTAAGAAGCATTTCGAAGCCATATTTGGAGTTATTTAGATATCTTCTTGCAAATGGTAATAGTTTGAATGTTATGTGCCTCCAGAAAAGCATTTGAGCTGGCAAAGAAAGCTCCTGGATGCATTTTCAGCACAAGAGGTGATATTGACATTGAGACGATTAAGCAGTCAAAGTACTTCCGAGCTCTTGTCCATCAGCCTAATGTAATGTCTTTATATGAATTGCTATTAGTTTTCCAAGCCAGTTGTTTTATGTTTTTTCTTAATACACTCTCTTGCAATTTTTTTTTTTTTTTCATATTATTTTTTCATGCTAACCAAGGAATTTTCTTTATCTCAGGGAGATCAATTGAAAACGCAGGACAAGTTGAGTAACAAGGTGTCGAAAACTATGAATCAAGCAAAACTGACATCATTGCAAAACAGCATCTCAAGGGAAGGTAATGGAACATCCAAGAATTATTTAACCTCTGGAAGTAGCAGCCATGAAGACTGCGTTGTGGTAGAAAAGCCTATGTCATTTAACAAGCAGATCAAATGTCAAACCACCTTGTCTTCACAAAAAGCTGAAGATGAAGAAAGAGCTTATGGAAATTTTCTGGGATCAAAACGTGTGCATTTGGATATTAGTAGCCCCAAGATTAAGTCTCCCTTAAGCACCGAAGAAAATGCTGGTGCTTCTGGCAATGGATTTGTCACTGCAAAAGCAAAATTGGTTTGTGTTGCACTTCTCAGCAATTTTGCTCAGTTTTGATGTTGTTATACCATGTCAAGCCTGGGGGATTCCTTTATTTTATACACTTTTTTTAATGTTCTTCTCACTGCCTGTCTATCCCACATTAGAACCAAAATTGTTCATGCTTGATATTGCTGGTATATGAATAGTTTGAGTTTATAGATTATAACACTGATACCCAATAGAAGAATTTCATCAGTCTTAGTTGACGTAGAAGAATCTCTGAAGTATGAAGCTTATGCACTGTCCTATAGCTGTACAAAGAAGTACTTTTTATTTAGTCAATGAATAACTAGTTTCCGGTGAAACTTTAGTTAAACTTTTTATTTTATTATTATTATTATTTTTATTTTCCTTGTATCAATTCAGACAGGTTTTTTTTTTTTTTTTTTTTTAATGAATTTCACAAATAGGAAATGGATGCAAGGCAAAGAAGGGGGTTATCTGGATCTCCAAATGCATCTATCTCTCCACAGAGTGATGGTAATGGACCAAGGGGTTTTGGTGGGAGATCATATGGGTTTTCACGACGTGGCGTTCGTGGTAATTTTATTCCCCCTATAAGATCCAATGGTGGTAACTCTGGGAATATGACTTCACGAATTGCTGGGAAGAGTGATGACACATTAGATGACACAACCAAGAGATGGTAAGTGGTATGGGATTGTAGTACAAGTACCATCCAGAATTTTTATCCTTGCATGCTCCCTCCTGACAGATCGTTGTTGCATTGGTTTTATCTGCAATTCTTTTCGAAGTGGTGCGAGGAGTTTGAGCTTTCATACATATTAGGCTGTCTACTCAAAATATATTCTTAACATAATTAGTTATCCAACCCAAATAGTTTCTTAATAGTTATTTATCTTGTATTGGAAACAGGCCGAATTTTAAAACTAACTTGTTATATGTTCTATATAACCTATTGCCCAATGCATTTTACCCCGCTTTTCCTCTTTTTCGTTCTATAATAGTTTCAAATTTTTGGTAATGATTGCAAATTACTAATGTGTTTAATATTTTGATCTTAGTTTGGACATGCTATGTGGTCCCGATGGTGAGCTTCCAGAAAAATTAAGGAATCTGGAGCCTCGTCTAATTGAACATGTTAGCAATGAGATTATGGACAAGGATCCCAATGTTCGTTGGGACGATATTGGTAACACGCTGCTTCAGAATTCTTTCCAAGTTTCAAGTTGTCTTACATGTTGCTATTTTGAAGCTGTTCTGATTAACGGTTTAGCCTAAACTGAACTATATTTGCAGCTGGTCTAGATCATGCTAAAAAATGTGTGACTGAGATGGTGATATGGCCTCTATTACGTCCAGATATATTTAGAGGTTGTCGTTCTCCTGGAAAAGGACTTCTTCTCTTTGGTCCACCAGTAAGTGTTGATTTCTCTTAATCAGCAGAGCCACATGGATTTCCGGCCAATAACACCTGCACCTGTTGTGTTTTAGGGAACAGGAAAAACAATGATTGGAAAAGCCATAGCTGGAGAGGCGAAAGCTACCTTCTTCTACATATCTGCCAGTTCACTGACGAGCAAGTGGGTATGTGGCTTCAGCATGTGGTGATTAAATGTCAAGTTTTCTGTTTTCATATCTCTCCAATAAAAGTATTCATGGTGATGGGATCTTTGAAAATGTAACTTGAGATAATGCTTGTATAATTGTTCTCGAGATTTTATTTTTATTCCAATTTTCCTTCATTTAATTCTTATCCCAATCATTCAGAAGTGACCTTTGGGACCTCTTTCCTTGTTTCTTCCCAATATATTTTATGCATATACAGTCTAGAGAAAACCTTCCAAGTTTTAACACTTGCAATGATTTCGGTAGATTGGAGAGGGTGAAAAACTAGTGAGGGCCCTGTTTGGAGTTGCCAGTTGTCGTCAGCCAGCTGTGATATTCGTTGATGAAATTGATTCACTTCTTTCTCAGGTAAGATATGTTCTGACTTTAGGCAACGTACTGTTACCTCGGATTAAGTCTCTAAATGTCAAAAGTTACTTTCAAAGAGGTGATAATGTTGATGACTTTTAAATCTACCATTTCTTTGTCTTTTATTCTTTTTGCTTTCTGAGCCTAACGAAGGTACTTCGAAGTTAATTTCCTGCAATTACATTACAGTTTCTATTTTTTCAAGGTCATTACCGTACTGTACTTGGTTGATTAAATGACCACATCATATTTTGAACTTATATGTTTTTGACAGTTCTTGATTTTTGAATATTTCGTCTGAAATAAACTTTGTACGGTTTCAGCGCAAGTCAGAAGGTGAGCATGAATCAAGTAGAAGACTTAAAACACAATTCCTAATCGAAATGGAAGGCTTTGACAGTGGCAGTGAACAAATTCTGCTTATAGGTGCTTATTGAACCATGAGAACTCTTCTTTTTTTTTTTTGCCTCCCCAACACAATAATTATGATAATCAACATTGTGATTTGGCAAACGGATCCCTCATCCAGGAGCGACAAATCGACCCCAAGAACTTGATGAAGCAGCACGGAGGCGACTTACCAAGAGACTTTATATCCCTTTACCATCAGCAGGTACAATTTGTATAAGTTTTTCATAACTAATGATTTTTAGTACCGAATTTGAGGCTAACCAGATGTTAATGGCAATGAAGAAGCGAGAGCCTGGATTGTACAAAATCTTCTAGAGAAGGATGGACTATTCAAACTTGTGAAGGAGGACATTGATACCATTTGCAGATTAACCGAAGGTATCTATTTAATCTATGCAGTTTGAGCTTTATTTAATCGTTTTCTCGACCGGATTTTGTCATCGTGAAGTGTTGTTTTAACAGGTTATTCCGGATCAGACATGAAAAACTTAGTTAAGGATGCGTCTATGGGTCCGCTCAGAGAGGCTTTGAAACAAGGCATAGAAATAACAAAGCTGAAAAAGGAGGATATGCGCCCAGTAACTCTTCAGGTAAAAAAACTCAAGCACGAATTGCAAAACTCTGAAAATATTTTACAGTTTTAATAGAAAAGGGAAAATTCTATATCTTGTAACACAATTAGAGTAGATCTCAAATTTTAATTTGACAAATTCTTTTCTTCACAACTATTTTCTAACCTAGTTTTGACCGAATCTGCTTCAAAAGTGGAATGTTTAAAGGATTGATAATTGAGAGGTTACTTTCGTAATTCCCAAGAATGCAAAGTTGAACATTTGAAGATGATTATTATTACTTTTTAATTTCCTCGTTAATTTTACGGCGTTTTTTCAGGAATATATATATATATATATATATATATTAAAATCCTACTGGCTCTTCTTTTTATACAGGACTTCGAGCATGCATTGCAAGAGGTGAGGCCTTCAGTTTCCTTGAATGAACTTGGTACCTACGAGGAGTGGAACAAGCAATTTGGAAGCTTGTCACTCTAAGCCTCAATTTTTACAACGCGCAAGAAACTAAAACGTGCAAAAAAAAAAAAAAAAAACAAAAAACAAAACAAAACAAAAAAACAAAAGAACCGTATAGCTGGTAAGCTGCAGATTGTAATATCAAATTATTGATTGAAATCCACTACCTTTTTTAACAGTACAGTACCCCTATTATTAATTTGAAAGAAAATCGTCCAGATTTGAAATCAGAATTTAATTTGCCTAACCCTTATCTCATTAGCTGAGCTAGTCATTTAATAGCAGTTAAACAAGTTATTGCTCGGAATAGATTAGTAAGCAAATAAAATGGTACATTAAACGAAGGAGGTGAATTCTGTACGCTGATCAATGAACAGTTGAATAATACTAACAAACAATCTCCCTCCACCATTTTTTTTTTTTTTTTTTTGAAACAACATGTGAAATAATCGTTCCAAACACGCATGTGCAATATTCTGACCAGGATTTATATATATATAGCCTTACCATGTCCTCTCTTCACGGTATATGTTCTCCAATCAGAATCTTTCTTTGGCATCTGACTCATGATCTTGATGATCTTGATCCTCGAAAATTCTCGAACAGCTATGTACCGGTTTTTTCTTCTTCCCAAGAAAAAAAAAAGGAGCTTTTAAAGATCGACTGGCAGTTTGTTGTACACAAATTTTTTTTTTTTTTTCTTTTTTTTCCCGTTACCTTTAGATTACACAGAGGCATGTGGCATGTTACGCCGTCCCAATAAATCTTGAATCAGGACCATTGACCTTACTAATTTTAAATGACTTGTTTAGGTTTTATCTAAGTCAGTCTCCCTCTTGCTAACCACAACCTTGAAGCCGCCGGCCATGTGGGCCGTCAAGAGCGGTACAAAAATCGGCCTCTTTGAACTGACCGGTCTGATTTCGAACCACCTTAGGATTGAAGCCACCACATATTTCATCTGAATGAACGCCATCTCCTTACCAAGGCAGACCCTTGGACCGGCCTGAAAAATCGGATACTTGAAGGAACTTACCTTCTTCAAAGACCCTCTCTCTTTGTCCGGTTCAGCAAACCACCTGTCCGGCTTAAATTCGAACCGGTCTTTCCCCCACAAAGCATCCATTCTCCCCATCCCGTAGGGGAAATAGGTCACTCTATCTCCGGCCCTAACATGAGTTCTGTCCGGCAACAAGTCGTCCGACACGGCGTGTTTTGAGTCCCATGCTACAGGAGGGTAAAGCCTCATCGACTCGCAAAGGCACGCCTTCAACATCTTCATCTCTTTCAATGACTCATAACCTAGCCTTCCTTCTTCTCCAATAATCTTGATCTCCTTTACCACTTGTTTCTCCACTTCCGGGTGACATGAAAGCGACCAGAAGAGCCATGTCATTGCGGCGGAAGTTGTGTCCCTCCCAGCCATGATGAAGCTTATTACCATGTCCCTGATCACCTCCTCATCATGCCCGGCCATTATCAGCCGGGTCAGAAAATCTTCACCGGCTGACTCTCCTCCTTCGGATAATACTCTCCTCCTTTGATGAATTATTTCCATGACATGGGCATGTACTTCTTCAACTGCGGATTTCAGACTTGTCTCCGATCCGACTCCAAGCCATCTCTTGATCTTCCAAACCAAGAACAAAGGCGCAGCCCCGCGCCTCGCGCTAACCTCCGACGCTACGTCAAAAGCTCTCGCGAGGGGTGATATGGGCGTGGACGGATCCAAGGAGCACCGATCAATCCCCAAACACACCTTACAAATCAAGTTGAACGCAAACCGTCTAAGCAAATCCTGCAAGTCCGCCACTTTCTCTTCCCTCGCCAAGAACTCCATCAAGGGCAGCAACCGGTTTTCGACCTCTTCCTGCAACGTGTTCATGACGTATTCTCTCAAAGACTTGGTGCTAAACTCATGACTAGCAAGCTTCCTTTGCGTGTGCCAAAGCTCTCCATCCACATTGAAAATGCCGTAGCCAAGAAAATCCCCTAAAATTTCAGTGAAGGGCCTTCCTTTGGGGAAATTGTTGAAGTTGGTCTTCAGAATGTACTCTACGTTTTCGGGGTTTGCCGTGACGATGGTCCGCCGAGCACCGAACCGTTGCACCACGATGGTGTTGGTCGCCGAGTCTTCAAGGAGTTGAGTGTACCACTCAAGGAGGCGATGGCGGTTTTTGTAGAAGGAAACCAAGCAACCAATAATAGGGTAACTTGTAGGGCCGTGGCAAGTACCGGAGAGCTCATGATGAGTGAGAATTACTCGCCGGAGTTCAAATAGAATTAGGTGAATCAAGTAGAAGATTATAGAGAGCAAAACAAAGGGTAGTGGCTGCAACAAGAGAGACATGTTCATGAGCATCCCCGTCTTTCCACTAACATGAAAAAATAGAAGATTTCTGAGGGGGACAATTTAGAATATTGACATGTTGGTGTTTTTATGCTTCGTGTACAGGACAAAATGTTAAAGCCATATATAGTTTTTTTTTTCTTTTTTTAATTAGTCTCTACATAAGGGTCTTTTTTAATTATAATAATAGTTCCATAATGATAGATTTCTTAATTTTGTACTTACATATATGCATCCAAATAATTATTAAGGGTGTAGTTGTTGCAAACTAGTCGGTGATATTCCATTCATGGAAGAACATGCTTTGCTGCTACTTTGCCCGATTAAATATTTCATCCATGCATTAAGAAAATAATTTTTCTTCTTTATCAATTAATACTTTTCTCCATATATTAGTTGAACCAAAAAATGAAAAAAAAAAAATAAGAGATGTTAAATGTAAATGAGTCAGATCTAAACCCACGATCGCCTATAAAATTTAAGTTTGATGTCATGTTAAATAAGATTAAAAAAAAAACTCATCTTTTAATGATGTTAGACAAATTCAAATTTAATAAGAGATCCTTGAGTTTTTTGGTCTTCGGCCTTCTATTTTGACTACGATCTCAGAGTCTTTAGGCCCGTTCCCCCAGATTGGCGAACTTTGGGTGCATCATTTGATTTCTTCCTTGTGTTTATCTATGATTAGAGCAATTAAGGTAATAATTTTTATAAAATAAAATAAAAGGATCGTTGACTTGCCACATTATACAACCCATTTTCCCTTTGCAAGTTTTTTTTTTTTTTTTTAATCAAAGAATTGGCGGTTAAATTCCCACACCGCACCCACCCCCCCGCGTTATTCATGAATACAACTCACAAATGAGTAGGTAAATGCGTTTTGTTTTGTTTTTTTCTTTTTTTTGGTTGAAGTTAAGGTTTTAAAAACACATTTAATTGGACGTATTTGGTGGATTGTACTAGAGTAATGGATTATTGTATATTAACATAATGTTTGACATCATAGTTGTATTAATTAGTAAATATGAATAGTAAACAACACAATTCATATCATATAACAGATCAATTTCAAAATATTATTTCGTACTATTCTATATCGGGATCAGGATTGAGGTCCAGATCATGCTTGGACCAGATTTAGAATAAATAATACAACAGAATACGATGTAATAATACACTAAACCTTATATTAGATTAT
Organism: Ficus erecta; assembly: GCA_008635985.1. NCBI lineage: Eukaryota > Viridiplantae > Streptophyta > Magnoliopsida > Rosales > Moraceae > Ficus > Ficus erecta. The sequence goes on along the minus strand of BKCH01000074.1, from coordinate 617,567 downwards.
TAACTTTTTCTAATATTTTTTTAACACCAAATACCGTATTGTCTTATAGTAATACAACACGATATAATACAAGAACATTTATTTTATACAAGATAGTACAAGCAACTAAAATGTCCTTTTAATGATAAAGTACCACAAACCTGACAAAACAAATTATAATGGTTTAAAAATCAACTTAAATAGATAAGCTTACACTTATTTTAGGACTGCTCTGGATAGAATATAGATGGAGAGTTTAGAAACCGTGGGCAATATTTTAGTTTCACACCTGTAATTATCCATTTAAAGACACATTCATTTTGTACCGTATTACAATATAATATATGAAACACAATATGTGTTTGGTTGTCTTTTTTATATGTTATATTTAAATAAAATGTGTGTTGAAGTTGTTTACATTTGAATAATCATTCTAATATATATTAATAAGAGAAAAAATATAACGTGATTGATAAAAATATATTAAAAAATTGAATAAGTAATATAATATGTGTTTGAATGAATATGCTATTTAAATATATTTTTATTAAATAAATATATGAGAGATTCAAACACATATTATATGTCATATATGGTGAAGGTGTTTTCCAAATTGACCATAGACTTGTGTACATATTTTGTGGCTGTTATTGGCAAATAGTAATATAGGTCATCTCAAGGTCAAGACTTGCATAATTGATCTCCAATTTTAACGTCCACTAGGATGTGTTCTTTAGCCTTTTTTTATTATTATTATTTTTTATTTTTAATTTGGAAAGGGCATGTGATGGAAATGGCCAAATGGGGTTGTCCGCTAGTGCATGTTGTCAATCTCTTTCATTCATGTCCCATTTGTCCTTTTTCCCATTTCCCATCAAGTACAATACAGACATGCAACGAGAAACAATTTTTTGAGATCTAACAAGAGAGTTAAAGACCACCCACGACTCCCAACTCTATCTCCTATCACACGGCTGGGGTCTGACTGCAAATTCCCTATAGGCTAGAGTAGATACACTTGTCGGATGAGTACTCATCATCTAGACGTTGGACTTTCCTCCCAAATATATATATATATATATATATATATACATATATTAGATTATAATGAAATTGAAATTAAGACGATGATACTATCATCGGAACTTTTTACTTATAAAAAAATGTGAAGATGGTTGATCAGCTATTACTTATTTTTCAAGAAGATGTAAATATATTAATAATGTAAATATATGACGTTATAAGTAAAAATGTCTACAATTAGTCATAATAACGTAAGTTATTAGATGAAAATATGTTATCTTAAAATTAAATAAACTTAAATTAATATTGAGCTGATGATTTTAAAATAGTTTCAAACGCTTCATTGTTATCATATTCAACCAGAGATTCTTCCATCATCAAATCACTTGGTAAACTCAATGCTAATAGGCTAAGTACCACCGTGGTCCGTCCGTGGAGGTAGAGATTGGAATTTATTAGGCACTAGCTAGAGTATAAATAAATAAATAAATAAAACTAGGGTATAAATATTCATGCATGTCGGCTTCATTGCAATTTACATTTGAAATTTTTTTTTTTTTTTTTTTTTTTGGTATTTTACCCTTAGGAGACAGGTGTTCATATATTTGAACAGATCATCCTCCACATTTTTGTTTAAATTTTGTCTGAAATTCTCCTCCATACAAATACAATTAAAACAATAATATTTTCCAGCCAAAAAAAAGAAAAAAAAATCAAGTTTCTTCAACTACAGGAATCTCCGCCGCACGGATATACAAATTATTTTTCTCCATTTGCTTGTAATGTGTGTTAAAAGATACCCACCTACTACTCAAACGTGACTAAAATCCCGAAAAAATAATTATAAAATACTTTATTGCATTAAAATATATTTTTTCAACTGTACTATCCAAGATGACTAACAACTGTACATATCGTGCGTATATTATTTTTATATCTGAAAAAAGGAAAAAGAAGGAGAAAAGAGATTTGTTTTGGGGTCTAAAACCAAAGTGTGAATGATTAAATTTGGTAAGTTTAACGTATATATACTAACAACTGTACATCGATAAAGAGACATCATTAATTCACCGCAAAGTACGTATTAAAAAATATTTTCATGCAGACTTGGGAGGGAAAAAAACTAAAAAGTCCATGGGAACGCTTATATTTTAACCCCCCCTTTTTTTTTTCTCTTTCAGTGGACCATAATATTTATTTAATTGGTTAGTTTTATTTTACATTATCAATTTCTCTTGATCCTAATGTGATTGACTAGTTCTTTCACTGCACGTGTAGAAAAACCAAAGTTGCATAACCAATGAAAATGATATTTAAAAAACAATAAATAATAAATAAAAAAAAGGGGGAACAACGTGTGTTTGAAACTTGAAAGTGTCGAGGAAAATGATGCAGAAATGGAAACTTGATGCAAGTTGATGAAGAAAAAATATTAATATTAATTAAATATCTTAGTTTAAAAAAACCAAAAAAAAAAAACAAAAAAAAAAAAGCTGACTCCCCTCAGGTTTCACACGCTTCTTTTTTTTTTTTTTTTTTTTGGAAAAAAAGATTGTAACCACAGGAAAATATTAATTCCAAGAGTAATACGAGCGAAATTACCACACAACTTGTCAAAACTATTGAGAAATGCATTATTTGAATGGGACCAGTCCCTACAACTTTTATTGATTTTTAAAGACCAACACCAAAATGGGGGAAACTATTATTGGCCCAAACTTGTGTTAAGATTGATGCGCAATGAGCAAACCCCAGATGGCCATACTGCCAGTAAAACTACAACCACAATGAGAAAATACGACACACCAACCTTCTCCACACTTTTAACATGCTCAAAACTGTCGGTTTTTTTTTTTTTTATAATTATTATTTCGTTTTTTTTTTTCTTGGGTTCTTTTCAAGTTTGTAATTTTCAACTACATGTTTGAGTGGCCTACTCGAACTTGTACCCTTTGCCATGAAGTGTTGAGTATCCCTCTCAAGTTCCAAATGTCTTCCACATTTTCAGGTTGAACGTTTGCTGCTACATCCACCTGTCCATCAGCCAAACAAAATGGAGTTAAGAAGTCTGCCTTAGAGAAACTTAACTAAAAACATATGGTAAGAACTGTATTTTTACTCTACTATCGGTGGTGTTGTTTTCGCCTATACACCAACTTTTTAACAGTCTAATTTAGGACTAAAAGCAGACATGTTTTCGCCTATACACCAACTTTTAACAGTCTAATTTAGGACTAAAAGCAGTTATGTCTGTCACCCCTAAATTTTTAATATAACAACCAAACAAGAATGCTTATCGACATGATAAAAATACAATGCTTATCACAAATTTTTTCAAATTTTTTATTGTCAGGTTCCACATGATAGAAGTAATTCGAATTTTTCAATAACTAGTTGTGTCTTGTCATCCAGCGTATGATATATTAATTGGTCGTGCCGCATTTGTATTTGATCTAGAACTACCTATTGATGACGATGCATCACCATAATACTTTAAAAAAAAATGTGCTAATTCTTTTATTATTATTATTATTATTATTATTATTATTATTATTATTATCCCTTTGAGGTGAGTGTGCTAGTTCTTTTTTTTTTAATTTTTTTTTCCTTTGATGTGAGTGCGCTAGTCCAAAACCAGACAATATGAAAACAGTAGCAGGTGATGGAAAATTACCCTTTTGGTGGACTTTAGTGTGTGTGATCATGCACGTGTGGTGACCAAAAGGAAAGGAGATTTCAAACTCGAAACACGTGGATTACTGTTATACAAATCATAAAATTATACGTCTTGGGGTTGGGTTTAGGTAGTATTTTCATTGACAGATGGACTTAATCTTATCTAAGATATCTCTAACAAGAAGAGATTTATTTATATCACCAACTGAAACTACAAGCAGATACGTTACAAGAAAAATTGTCAGTATTAACTTAGTTATATTATACATCACATGTACACAACAAAACTGGGCCCGGCAAAGTTAAACTGCTTTACCGAAGCTCGGTGAGACGATTCTTAGTCAAGCACTAACTGACAAATCTTAACCACCTAAAGTGGAGAAAAACTTTGGATAAAGGTTTTTAAATGTTTGTTGACACTACTAATGCATCAAAATGCAGATGATAATTTTGATCAAGGAAAAGACTAGAAGGCAATTATCACTGACATTGACACAATATATTCTAAAGGAATAGATACTAACCACCACTGACGGTGGTGGCATGGTAGTTAAGGAGGTCTTACTTAGAGTTTTTACTTCTATCAGGTCAGGTTTGATGAATGCCACAATCTAAAAGTCCGTCTTTGGGTATTGACTTTGTGTTTGTAGCCTCCATAAACCTGGGCTTGATAATTGATGAAGGCCCAAAATTAGGATCCTTGACCATTCCATCGATGGTCCTAGTTGATACTGTCGCATGGGACAGTTCGATTCAATGGGCGGGGCGGGAACCATGAGGACACCATCATTCCTATTTACTTGCATTAAAAAAAGTAGACACTATTATATTATTATATTCAAGTGCTTTCAAGTGAGTGTTGTTGTGAACACAGAGACATTTCTTTGACTCGTGGATAACCACAGCCACCTTTTGCACAAACGAAGGATATTATTCAAGTATTATTAGCAAAGAGAAATGATGGGTTTAATTTTTGTCACTTGCCAAACTTGATATTTTATAGTGTTTTTAAAAGCAAAAATAGTGGTTGCTTCGGTCAAAAAGACCCACCATCCCAGTTGACAGGTTCAGACCAACTGTTTCACTGTTTTAAAGAATTATGTTGTTTATACTGACTCTGATATTCTATATGCTACCAATACGTCACTGCTGATGTATTGTAGGCTATTTTATATGGTATATTTCCTACTTTTCTTTTTCTTTCTTTTTTTTTTTCATTTTTTTTCTTTTTTTGTTTGTTTTTTTGAGGGTTACATCTCATTTGGTGATTTCTCGCTTCATTAGAATATAAAAATGCATACCATAAAATAATAAAGTTTGTTATAGGAAGAAAAGTGACATACTGCTTTGGCAACAATCTCAGTGCTACGTTGGACATCGGCCGTGGCTTCAAAAGCACCCAAGCCCATTTGTCACTGCTTTCATCACCCGCAACATATGGGATGCCAGTCTTCTGGAATCTGGAGGCTTCCACCCAACTTTTCCCGCCGTCAAAAGACACATCTACCCTTTCGATGCCACGACCACCTCCTGATACTGCATATCCGCTTACTGTTACCTGCACCATGATATATGTTCTAACGGGACTATTAAGTCACCTGAGATAAACCATCAAGCTGTCCATGTCCAGCACCTCTGGTGCGGAGTCGGCGTATGTATGAACAATGCTATTGGATATCAGTGCTACCCAGCACCTTAACTCGCACAGGATGAGTCCCGCATAATGTAGGATAAGGATCCACCTCATGTGGGTTTAGTTGTTGAGTATCGCTAATGCAATGTGGGACCCACCACATGTAAGTTGAGGAGTTGGGTACGACTGATATCCTTTCTCATTTTTTTTTTTTAAATAAAACAGACACATCAGGGGATCTCAGAAAAAACTTAATAAGAATGAATTGATAATTGGATTGCAATGCCACAAATGGTATAAGCGCGCAGAGTAAGTTTTGCTACATTAATTGACCATTGCCATGTTTACATAAATGTCCTAACCCAGGGGAGACTGTGTCAAAATAAGCTTACAATATATGATCAAATTCAAATTAAAATCTTATATGCATAAAAGACCAAAATGGCACATCTAAAATGAATTAAGACTAACCTTTCCAGGCTTTACTGCATTTGAATCCTCTAAAGAACATATTGCACTCTGTCAATCAGCAAAATTGTCAATCAGATTATTGCTCGGAAGATCCATTTGTCTGGAATTTATTGCATGACAACTCATTTGCTAGTTGATATGTTCTTACCGAGCAACTTAGATATATTACATCCAGAAACTTGGGTGAAGATATAAGTGGCAGTAGTTTACGTTAAAACAAATGAACTTTAGTTAACTTACATTTTTCTTTCTTTCTTTCTTTCTTTCTTTTTTTTTTTTTTTCTTTTTTTTGACTCAGCAAACCATTCTTCTACGGTTCTTTCAGGAGCACAAATGAAAAATCAAGGAGGAATTTCAAAAAATATGCACAGTGATTTCAGAGTAAGAAGCGTCAACTGATCTAGCAAGTAGTACTATAGGTGAATACCTGCACGGGGAAATCCATTTGAGGTTTCCTGGTAGACCAGTTAATGTTGTCCCAATCAACTGAAGGTGGAAACATTTTATAGTCTTTTTGCATGAAGAAACCCTGTATGATTGAATGCAGACTCAATATCCTAAAAACACGGGCAAAGAAAAAAAATTTTGAAAAAAGTTTTAAGATGAGAGCAAATCTCCAAACCTGACATTCTTCCGCTATAATGTCTATGGAATCAAGCCATTTAACAGAGCGTGCTCCAATAACACCAGGGACAACAACACGCAACGGATATCCATGATCCCTGTTAAGAGTCTTTGGCATGATAAAAACAGCAAACAAATAAGAGAACAATTTCGTAACAAATTAGGTTCTGAAATCTTGACTGAGAGAAAATTTGCAGAGAACTTCTTGCAGTAGAAAAAACTCAATTAAAACAGAAAAATTTTTAGCACTTTGGAGTGGGATACAAACGTCTGTGAAATCTCATTATCATTAACTTCTCTTCTCCTCTTTCAGCCTGGATAAACACGTGCAATATGTATAAACACAATGTTGAAAGGTGTCAGTGCAACACGAAAATGTTAGTGAGCAATGAACACTGTTGCAGGTAGAGATCCCAGCTTGCCTAATTATCACAGAGTCGGTGCCTACAGGGCCTCCCACTCATCAAAAAGTGGGAGCATCCTATGAAGGCCTTATCATATTCCATGCAAAGAAGTGCATGTGTGTTGTAGTTCTAATCAATCCGAAAAACTTTAACATGAGTTTAGTTTAAACTAAACCTTGTTTGGCCATGAGTTTAGTTTAAACTAAACTGTACTTTTTTCATCATGTTTTTTGTCTTTTTCCCCAAAAAATTGTTTGTCTTTTCTGAAAATTCAAAAAAATTCAAAAAAATTTACTATTTAAACTTACAAATCTTAACTCAAACTTACACACCAAACACCCCCTAAAATAGGAAAAAATACGATAGTTACTTTCAAAATCGACATATTCAGTTACCTCTCCGTTCATCTCATAAGCAAGCAAAACATCTGCTTCAGGGTTTGTAGCCTGAATTAGTGGAATAGACGCTTTGTAAGGGCCTCCATTTTCCTCCTATATTAGATGACAGTTATGACAAAATAATAAGGGCAGAAAATCCATCCATCAAACATCAAAAACCACTTAAAGAAAAGACTAAGAACAATACTTGAAGGCCAATTTTGTACCTTACACTTGTCAACACTAACAAATTCGACATGTTTGCCTCCTGACTTCGTGGAACTTGACAACTTAGGTAGTCCAACAAGTTCAAGAACGTCTGCCAATTTAACACCACCCCAGACAGCTGATGGGAGATTTACAAACGGAAAAAGTTTAGACTCTTTTTTCATTGTAAGATGAAATATAATAAGGATGAATTGTTATAAAAACAACATTCTATAGTTCATATACTTTTTGAATCAGACAACAAATACATAACAGAAACAAACACTTGACAGTAAATCCTCAATCAACTGAGAAATGTATATTGGCATTCCATAACCAGAAACAACATTCGGATGTAATATCGTCCCATTTGATGAGTTTTCTATAGCATACAAATAAATAACAGAAACTCTAGAAGACAAAATCGAAACAAACAGTTATCAAAATTTCCAGCCAGAAAAGGTTGGTTGACAGTGCATTCATGGTCGAGCAGTATACCATTTCCTAGAGCAGAGACATCCCATCCAACTCCCTTCACTTTTCTGGTTTTGCTCATAGCCGTTCTTCTATTACCCGCGCACTGTGTAACCAAAAAAAAAAAAACACCTCACTCACCAATTATAGTCATGAATATAAGAAGTGAATTTAAAAACAACATTATTGAGGCAAAACTCAAAATGCAGGACAGAAATAGAACAAACCTGTAATGTAGCAGTAACTTCATATTTCGGAAGCGCCCTGATACAAGATTAAAAAGTAAATTCTTTAATCATTCAACTTAACAATCTACAACAACGTATGTATCCATACTCCTGTTATATTAATGTAAATATAGGTTCTTGATTCATGGACATTGGTATTGCTGAATGAAATTGCTATAAATTCAAACCCTCAACATTTATGTGGAAACTAACCTGATATCCTTCATGGACAGCTCTCTGGGATTCTCCACCAAACCGGATATCAACACAGAATACCTGCTCGTCGAAAAGTGTTTTAAAAAAATCAGGCAAAATCGATTAATAACAAACAAATTAGAAAAGCAGAAATTAAAAAAAAAAATTAAACCTTTCGATGTCATCAACAACAGGAATGGGACCATGATTTCTCTTGTAGAACAAATCCACAGGAGTCACATACGACCGGTACAAAGCCGAACGCGGTGGCTCTGCATTAAACGGTTCCTGTACCCCAAAAAAAAAATCAAAATTAAAAAAAATTAATTAAAAAAACTTTGCATTTTCGTTCAAATTCACAGTTCGTTCGTATTAAAATAAAATAAAAGAGAGAGAGAGAGAGAAGAGAGAGAGAGGAAGGGAAAAAGGGCGGGGCCTTGGAATTGATACGGAGGGAAGGATGGCGAGGTGGTTCTTTGGAGTAATCGGAGGGACCTCTCACGCCCGGCATTCTAGAACCTTCTTCTTCTTCTTCTTCTTCCTCCTCCTCTGTTTCTCTGTATCTCTGTCTACGGATAGAGATTGCTATGGAATTGCAAGTTTAAATATGGAAAACGAAATTATACACAAATGGAAATTATAAATAGCCAACCAAAATCCGAATATATATATATATATATATATATATATAGGTTTTCTAAATAACCAAAATCCGAAATTAGCAGTCCATTGTTCTTATCGACCGAGTGACCAATAGAGATGGTGAAGTTGTCCGTTTTTTTTTTTTTTTAATAGTATTCTATATCTATTAGGGTTAAAAAAAAAAAAAAAAAAAAGAATTTGCTTAGCTTTTGTTTTAAATCATCGAATAAAAATTATTAAGTTCGTATACATTTTCATTATGGTGTGATTTTGTCACAAATATGCAATATAAGGACAAAAGATCTGTCATTTTTTTTTTGGGTGATGAAAGTGAAAGTGTGGTCTAGCTGAGAGGAAAATGGAGGTCCAGAATTAAGACGGCTGTGGAAACCATGGGCCACTAATACTACTGCCTATACCTTGCCTTGTTTTGCCTTCTTTTTTTTTTTTTTTTTTTAATAATTAATGTGGTGCAAAAAAATAAAAAAGATACCTAATTAAGTTTACTTATTTTTGTTCACAAACAGACAAAAGAAGGGGGGAAAAACAAGGTTCTTTTTAGTAGAAGTAGAGGAAAGCTAGTCATTAGTCACTCTTTTCTTGGAATTTCATGCCAATAAAGTTTTCCTCGATATTTTCTATGTAATTACTAAAAGAAGAATCAAATTAATACATTGACCTATTATCCTTTAAAATTAAAGCAGAAATCAAAATATTATAATCAAATAATATAATTAGGTCAAAAAATTAAAGTAGAAATATGAAAATACCCTTCAATCAGAATACCTCCCAATACCAAAATCTTCCTCACTTCAAAAAATTTAAAAACATAATAACTACCAACAGTAAAAAAGTAAATCAACAAGTTCCAAAACATTAAGTCTGTTATAATTTTACAGTAACAAACAAATATGCTATATATTTAAACTATACATTTATAATATGTTATATAATGTAAATTCTACATTAATAATTTTCTGTATGCAAGCTTAATAGATGATAGAGATACGAGATGGCAAATCCACATGATTAGAGGACGCCACCAACTCACACGTGATAATTAATATGAATCTCTTATAAAGTAAATTGTTTATAAATCATCACAATAAAATAGTTTAAACCTAAATATTTGATGAGCATATGCATATCTTATCTCGTTTCTAAATGGTGTGAATCTCACTTGTTTTTGCTTCTCCTTTGATATCAGACTTGTCCCTCCTAATCTGATTTGCAAAGCCATTGGCCTAAACTAATGGTTTGTTCATTTTACAGGAATAGGGAATCGGAATGGGGAATAAGAATTAACCCCATGTTTACTTACCTATTTTAATCCTGGAATGGGAGTGAAATTATGTGTGATCCACATTAATTTGGGATTAAATAAGGGGATTTACAATCCCAAGCCCCCCACCGGATTAGCACTTTCATTCCTGATATTAATGTTAAATTACTACTTTGCCCCTAACTTGGAACTTATTTGGTATGTTTATGATTTAAAACTTATTTTGTTCAAAAGATGATTATATCATATCTTATATTTGTTTTTAAATTTTTTAATGCTCTAGCAAAATTTAAAAAAAAAAAAAAGTGAGCCATAATAAATCAACTACAAACAAAATTTTAATTTTAGATATATATTTCAACATTATGTTTTTTTTAAGCAAACTTAATTTCAAAAAAATTTTAAATATTTACTAGAATAAAATATTTATCTCAAAATTTGACTTTTTTTATTTAAAAAATAATCTTCAAATATTTACTAGAATAAATTATTTATCTCAAAATTTTGACTTTTTTATTTAAAAAATAATCTTCATAATATAATTACTATTAGCATATAAATTACTTATCTCAACATTATGTTTTTAAAAAATAAATATATATTTCAAGAAAATAGTTCTATACTTAGTAGCATAAAAAAAAATCATTTTAGTATTAAAAGAATTAGTATATAATCTACTTGTTTAAATTGAAAACACAAAATTAACTGAAAGGGTATATAAGTAAATTTATAACAATTAATTTCGATTTCTGTTTTAAGTAAACACATGAATGGGATTGACAGTGATTCCGATTCCAATTCCTGGAACCTAAGTAAACAGCATATTGTAACTCTGAATCCTGATTCTGAATCCAACTCACTCTGAATCCTATCCACTCCGATTTATGCCTACTCTGATTACACGTAAGTAAACATCTCATAAGTTTACCTCGTACAAATTTATTAGTACAAAATTAGCATCTTGCCTCCTGGCCACATGCTTAGCGGCGGTTTTCCTCAAAATTTGAAAATCGGTATAACTCTATTATTTATTTATAAAAATTAAAAAAAAATAAAAACTCTTCATTCCACATATATTTTTATTTGTAATCTTACAATCCGTTCATAAGGAGCAAGACGAGAAGAAAATTTCATGTCCAATTTCACAATAAAAATAAAAGTAATAGCTGACCATCAATCACAAAAGCAAAAGAATACGATTTCGTAAATCGAAAAATAAAAGGTATATCTTATCAAGTTCTAAACTTGTAATGTTTTTTTGATGAATAAGTTCTAAACTTGTAATGTGATTCAAGAGAAATTATGATTCAAAAAGGACATATTACATGTCCTCTATAAACAGGCCAGTACGATGAAATAATTTAGTGGGCTTTTAAGATAAAAAAAAGCAGCCTTTTAGTTTTGAGCCGTGTGTGCTTTTTAAAGAGAAAAATATGAGAGAATCTGTGGTAGAGACCTTAGAAAGGTCTCTACCGGTAGAGCCTTTTTTTAGACCGTTGAGATTCAATCGAACGGTTAAAACGTTGATGGTGTACGATATTTATCGTACACCTTACCTCACATAATCCTTCTCACCCAAACTCTTCTCCGTCGCCGGCAATCTTCTCGCCGCCGGCGACGGACGCCGGCGACTCACTCCCGACGCCGGCGAACCACCTCCGGCCTCCCCAGCCCCTGCCGCCGGCCGCCGGCGACCCATTTTCTCTCTCTTCCCCTTTCTCTCTCTTTTCTTCTCTCTTCCCTCTCCTCTCTTCACCTTTCTCTCTCTTCTCCTCTCCCCCGACGCCGGCGACCCACTCCGGCCACTCCGGCCCCTCCACCACCGGTCCTAGCCTCGGCCGGCCGGCCGCGGCGACCTCCGTCTCTCTCTTCCCCCTTTCTCTCTCTCTCTCTCTCTCTCTATCCTTCCCCTTTCTCTCTCTTCCCCTTTCTCTCTCTTCCCTCTATCCCGCCGCCCCCCACCCCCAGCCCCCCCGATACCCCCCAGCTCCCCCCCACCCCCCTGCCCCCCCGGCACCCCCCCCCCCGACGACCCCCCCCTCGTTCTCTTCCCCTTTCTCTCTCTCTTCCTCTCTTCTCTCTCTCTCTTCCCTCTTCTCTCATCTTTTCCTCTCTCTTCTCTCTCTCTTCCCTCTTCTCATCTCTTCGCGGGCCGACGGGAGGGGGTGCCGTGGGGGGAGGGGGGTGTGGGGTGCACGGGGGAGGGGGGGGCTGCACGGGGGGGGCCGGGGGTGAGGGGCGGCGGGAGTGAGGGGAAGAGAGAGAAAGGGGAAGAGAGAGAGGGGAAGAGGGAGAGAAGAGAAGAGAGAGAGAGGGAGGTCGCCGGCGGGCGGGCGGCCGGCCGGGACCGGGACTGGGACCGGTGGTGGAGGGGCCGGAGGTGGGTCGCCGGCGTCGGGGGAGAGGAGAAGAGAGAGAAAGGGGAAGAGAGAGAAGAAAAGAGAGAGAAAATGGTCGCCGGCGTCCGGCGGCCGGGGCTGGGGGCCGAAGGGGGTCACCGGCGTCGGTTGCCGGCGGCGAGAAGATCGCCGGCGACGGAGAAGAGTTTGGGTGGGAAGGATTGTGTGAGGTAAGGTGTATGATAAACATAGTAAATCAATAATATTTTAAACCGTCCGATTGAATCGGACGGTCCAAAAAGAAAGGGATGTATGGTAGCCATACCCGAAAAATATAACGTTTGAGTTTAGTGTGCCTTTTCAGAGAGACAATTCTAGTTTTTGAGCTTTTTGAATTTATAGTTTTATAGTTTTATTTGTGAGTTTTTTTGGGAGTTTTTTTGGGAGAAGAAACTGAGATTTTCAAGAGAAGACATTTTGCATTTGTAAATAGATTTCCAACGTTAACAAATTTTTAAGACGAGTGGTGCTTGTATAAATCTAAGAGATGTCTATAATCGTTATTTCTTAGTGAATTGTTCAATAGCCTATGATGTACGTTTTATCGAAACCACGTTATAATAACCTACTTTCATATTTTAATCAATTAAGTAATAATTAAAATTGATAAATAACAAAGATCGTTTATATATATATATATATATATCAAACCAATTTTTACAGAAGCCCACAAAAAATAAGAAAATACAAATCATTAGTTTTTCACTATATACACATGCACAACTTTGTAATGATAATCTCTCATTCACTACAAACACATTCACAGCCTTCTAATGATAATCTCTCACTTATACATGCAGCTGCATGCTGCAACATGCCTGGCTGTTTCCACTTGGATAACAATTTACATGGAATAACAAGATCTCAATTTATCATTAAAAAAATAAACTATGTTGCTCAATACATTATTGATTACAGTATATAAAATAATAGATGTTAAAAAAAGAGAGATGTAAATAAGAAGATCATATTGTAGGTGATATAAGACCATTAACAGAGCAAAATGTATGGTAGAGAAATAATGAATACAATTTTTTTTATAGAAGCTTGGAAAGGAGAATACTTCATATATTTTCGATGTGAAACTTTTCTATTTTTTATTTGATATGTACCGTTACTTGATTTGATATGTTTCATTTCAGATACAAAAAGTCTAAACACATATTTGAATTAGTCATTCAAATAGAATAGTTTAAGTTGAGGCAAATGGTTGCCCCAAATAGAGACTCAGCCTTTGTTTGGTAGGGTGGATAGGAAGGGAAATGAGGGATTTTAGAGAGAAAAATAAATTTTTGGTTGTTTGATAAGGTGTAAAATGGGAAGGAAAGGAAAATGTACAATATTTTAATATTTCCAACATTGGAAAGAAAACAAAAGGGAAAAGTTTGGCCAAAAGAATGTTATGTGAAATCACTATTTTAACTTTACTATTTCGTTATTTTCTAATTTCTATAAGGTCATAATTGTAAAACACATTAGATTACACATTTTCTTTTCTTATTTCTTTCTTTTCTACCAAACAACATCAAAGAAAACCAATTTCCTGTCTTTTTATTTCCTTCACCTAGGTATTGTACTCTTCCTTTTTATTTTATATCCCTCCTACCAAACATAGCATTATGATTTTGGAGCAAGTGGATTGTAGAATTTGAGTTTGAATTGAATTGTGCATTTAAATTATTGGAATTAAAAAGTGTAAAAACTTGAAATGTGTTAAAAAAAATCAAAATAAAGCTTATTTCGCTCGTCTCGAAATTTTACGCAAAAAAATATATAATTTGGATTTGTATATGCAAAGTTATGGGCATTCAAACTTTTATAAAACTGTAACAGTAACTGTGAATAATGAAACCCAAATTAACTTTTTAGGGAAAAAAAAAAATAAAAAGTTGTAATTTTAGAATTCAAATCATGGTGCCAAACGCATGCTAGTTTTTTTTAGTAAGCAGTCAAATGGAAAAAAGAGTCAAGGGGCAAAAATCCAAACCAATATTTTGAGAGGGTAAAAAAATGAAACATATACATTGAAGGGGGCTAGTTTTACAATTTCCTCTAATATTAATTATCTGGTGAAGTAAAGTATAAATTTAGCTTAGCCTAAATTTTTTAAATGTACGGATAATACAAGAAAAATTATTTTATTGTTTCTTTTTGTCCCGAATGGAATTTGCTTTGCAAAAGAAGAAAAGGAAAAAGGAAGAAGGGAGGAAAAAAAATTTGGTAGAGTGAGCTGAATTATCACTTAAACAACTAGCAACCAGCCCTATTATCAAAGTGCAAATTTAAAAGAAAACAAAGTGCAAATTTAAATTAGACCGTAAAACGATGATAAGAAAGTTGGTTAAAAGATCGTTTTCCATCACTAGACTTAGAGTTATGATTGATTCTTGATATTATTCTCAATTTTATATTGAAACGATCAACCGTAGATAATAATAAGCTCAATTATCCCAATATTTCCTTAATTCATTGTTGGGCAAAATCCCTTCACCTAATTCCCTTCCCATTAAACAACCTAGAACAAGCTCTTCATATTCAATTCAATGAAAGCATTAAGTTGTGAAAGATAGATTAATCTAGATAACAATCACACAAGCTCGGATCATTCAACCTAGGTTATACTCCACATGCAATCACGTAAAAGCCTCTCATAATTAGTGACCGCAATTGCTACTAATGAAAAGGAAATCATGATAATTACGAATCAAGACTCCTAATCTAACAATAGAAAATAATCAAGTCCTATTTAGTTGGCCACCCAAATAAAACAAGAAAATATTCATAGACAATAGATATGGAAGAACATAAACGATTTCTATTGGAAAATTGGAAATAATATCAATTCATTCAATCATAAATTCATGTCTAGGGTTTTGAAGTCACCCTTAACTGAAAAGAAATCTGGCCTAACATAATTATAAAGACAATAAAAATAAAAACTAACGACATTCAGAGTTCAATGGAATTGAAAAGAAGAAGAAGAAGAACGTAGAAGACGAGCCAATCCGGACATAGACAATCTTGGCTAGGTCTTCCTCTTGAAATTCTCTCCTTTATTTTTCCTTGAGCCTCCTTGGAAAATTAAGAATGAATGAATGCTAAAAATAAGTGTATGGGGAGGTATTTATAGGTCTCCAAGTCTTCCAAAATTCGGAACAATTCAAAAAGGGAAAGTTTCCTTTTAAAAACCCTAAAAATACACCCTTTTGGCAGGTTCACTGGCGCGGTCACGCAGGGAAGAGGCGCAGGCGTGCAGCTCCCTCAGGTGGAGGTGCCTTCAATAGTTTACTCACGTTGACTTCTGCTGACCATCTTTGATCAAGTCCAAAAACGCTCTGTTTTTACTCATTTCAACTCCGTATTCACTTCTTTTTTATCCATTGACTCTAGATCACCTATAAAACACAAAACATAAATAAAAACCAAAGATAAACAAGAACAAACAAGGAAAGCATAGAAAAATTGATAATCATTATATAGAATTATGCACATATCACCATCTATTTATAAAATAAAAGATAATTATAGCATGCTCAAAAAGATAATAAATGATAGAAGAAAATTTGAAAAATTTTCACACTGCAATTTCCAACCGAAATTTTTGAAATTTCCTTGATATTTCCTGATTTTTTGTAAAAATTGCACTACGTTTTACCAATACCGATATTTTCCTATATTTTTTGATATTTCCTCGCTATTTTGACAAAAATGATATTTCACGTAAAAGATATTTCGGTTCCCCTCAAACACGAACTATAATGGAAATATCAAAAATATCGTCGATATTTACGAGTTTGGTTATAATTTTTGAAAGCAATAAACACCCTTTAAAATTTTTTTACTTTTTATTGTTCAGATTTAAACGAATTTTTACATAAAATTTACATACTCAGTTAATTTTTAAAAATATATTTTTAAAATGGCCTTTGGAGAAGTTTTGCTTAAGGCCTCAAAATTGCTAGACACGGCCCTGCTGTTGGCCGCGCACACTTGCAGACCACAAGCCCAATAGGTTCTGCAACTATTTAATTTTTTTTCGAGCTAAATATGGTGATTCATTAAACCCAAAAAGAGAGCTGGAGCTCAATACATCAACGGCAGCAACAACAGCAAAATAAAAGCAATTGAGGAATAACCTAAGATCTAAGGCTTACTATTGACGAGATGCAAAAACTCGGGCTCGAATCGAACCAAATTTTACCTCTCCCGATCCCAATGTTCAGTTCTAATTTTTGAAAAAATATTAATGGCGTGATAAATTATTTTTGATAAGGGTATTTTCATTTTTTGATGGTTAATTGAACTCATGTGATGAATTACGTGATTTTTTCTGTTAGAAACTTAATGAATTTAGATAAAAATAACTATAATTGTCAATGTTTAAAGAGTTTATGATTTTTTAGTATATAAAATATTTATATAAAAAACAACAATAACAGAAATTAAATTATCATCTTTAAAAGTTGAAAAATATTTTGGTACTTAAGGAATACAAGCTAGCACTAAGAACGTATCACGCAGCGACTGATAAACAAAGCCTCTTTTGCTACAAGTGTATCAAGTTTTTGAACAACTGAGGGACTATAGTGTAGTTCTATGGTTTTGTCTTTTTTCCTTTCTTTTATCTTTTTCTTTTTCCCATTTATTTCTACATTTATATGTAAACATAATCATCTATATATCTATTCAATAATTTTATCTATTTTTTCTCAAAAATAAAAGTGAGAATAGGTATCTTTGGATTTTGTTTGAAATTTCGTAAGAGAGTTTCATCATAATTAATAGAGTTTTGTCTAAGGTTTTAAGGAGTTTTGAGTTTTTTTCCCCCTCAAGTTTCACAATGGAATTTTGGTTTTTTTTTTTTTTTTTTTTTAATTTTCTTTTCCTTGTTTTATTTTCTCTTTAAATTTATTTAGATAATATATTACTTTATACGTGTGGAACACGTGTTTCA